>CALNHX010005614.1:0-103565 GCA_940337035.1 Agriotes lineatus | reverse complement strand
ACCCGAGGCCAATTCCCCTGCTATTGTTGATATTATTATGAATCATGTTTCTCTAGTAATTGTAACTAAAATTCTTTGTCTGCTTGATTATTTCTAAATAATCAACGCAGACGACGCTAAAATTATAAGGAAGAGAAGTAAAAGAAGGGAAAATGGCCTCGAATTCTGCAATTTAGCCGATATCTTAAAAACGGGTTGTATACGGTACCACCGATTCCGACTTTATAGTCCAGTAACTATGTACAAAAATAAGGCCTTTGCTGGAAAGTGAACCGAAATTTGAAATTCCTTTTTTGCGGTATCTGGGGTGGGGTGAGGGGTTTCAGCAAAGCTTAACTTCAAGTTGTCGACTCAGATTTCCTATGTACTATTTCCGCCATATTAAAAAAAAGGTGCGTTTGATTTTTTTACGATAACTCAGTCCCGTTAATGGTACGTGAAGATAAAGTGGACCTTTTCTTTAGAGTTTTTTGTGCTCTACAATTTATGTTGAATTACTTTTCCACGAACGAGCGATATTAGTTGAGATATCGAACGCGAAAGGAAAGCGTGAACGGGTCGAGCTTTTTTGCGCTTTTTTGCTTGTATTTCGTTTCTCGACCTATTTAGCGAAAAAGTAATTATAAAACTTGTAGAGTTTAAAATTACCTCCATTTTGACTTATTATAAATTACAATTTTACTAAAATTACAACTTGTAGAGAGGATCAAAGTCGTCAAATCGGCGCGTAATTTTGATTTCATGTATCGTACTATTACATAAATGACATAATAAACGTCATTACATTATTAGAATCATTATATTTCATAGAACATCTTAGTGAACAACTTGAAATTCAATTTTCCTGGACTCCCAACATTCTAAATAAGTATTTAACATTTTCGGTTTTTAAGAATTTTTACTATTAAACATTAACAAAGTACTACGTATACACTTACAATTCGAGCCTCAAGTTCATATATGTGACTTTTTCAGGATATAACATGTTATTTTATGCTTTCTGAATTGTAAAAATGTTGAAAATTACAATTTACAAAAAAATTGATATTTTTTATTGAAACCCCAGCTCACTAGACCCTCCCTTGTATTGGGGGGGGGGGGGGGGGGTGCCTAAACGTGCTGTGCGTGGTATGTATGTTCGTATTTGTACACGATTCCGGTCGCCAGGAACCTTCCTGAAGTCTTGGATCGTTTTCATACGATAGGTCCTCCGAAAATGAAGGCAACATCAACTTTTGAGGTATGGTCGTCGGCACATTACACTTCAGCCAGCTACCTATGTATTAATTATATAATGTTATGTACCGCATACTTAATGAAGTATATTGATTCTAATAATGTAATAACATTTTTATATTTCATTCAATGTAGGAACATGGACTGAGACAATGCGAGTCAGGGTCGCCGAAATATCTCTTTCCAACACCCAGTCATCTGACACACCGTTAAAGGCGTATTGGGTGAAGTGGTTAGCATCAAGCCCTCGACGACTGCCTTACCTTCTTTACTTTCACAACTGTGGTTGCGGTACCCAATTTTTAAAGCGACTAGGTGGGCCGCCCGCCAGTTGCCAGATGACGGGATTGAACCTTGTACCGTGCCACCGCAGCTTGACGCCCTAACCGCTCGGTTACGCTGGCGACATAAAATAACATGTTATATCCAACAAAAGTCACATGGATTTGAGGCTCGTATTGTAAGTGTACGTAGTACTTTGAACAATGTTTAATAGTAACAATTCTTAAGAACCAAAAGTTTAAACTCCTTATTTGGGATGTTGGAGGTCCAGGAAAATTGAATTTTGTGTTGTTCGCTAAGACTGCTATGAACTATAATGATAATGTAATTAAGTTTATTATGTTATTTATGTAACAGTATGATACAAGAAATCAAAATTACGCGCCTACTTGACGACTTTGGTCCGCTCTAAAAGCCGTAATTTTGGTTGCATTTTAATTTATAATAGGTCAAACTGCAGGTATTTTCAAGCTCTAAAAGTTTTATAATAACTACTTTTTCGCTAAATAGGTCGAGAAACGAAATACAGACGAAGAAGCGCGAAAAAAATCTCGACCCGTTCACGCTTTTCTTTCGCGTTCGATATCTCGACTAATATCGCTCGTACGTGGGAAAGTAATTGAACATAAATTGTAGAGCACAAAAAACTATAAATAAAATGTCCACATTATTTTCACATACCGTTCGCGATTGAATATCGTAGCGTCAACATCGACGGTCTTGTGCTGCGAGTTCAAGTTCAAGTGTTGATGATAACGCGACTTCGAGGTTGTCGTCCTATTTACAATCTGTGTTACTTATTTAAATTGCACGCGTTATAGTAGTTCGTTAAATTTTTGAAGGCCCTAGGGCCGAGTATCGCAATGTTCCCGCAAACCCCATTCATCAATGCTACAGGTCTTTATTACGACATAAATTCACAACAATACTTACCACCAAACCAAACTCCAATACAACAAAATAATTATCAGTCCGCCCAACAGCAGCTCCAACAACCACAAGTAAGTTTATTTGCACATCCGTTATCGCAGCAAACAAATTATTCCACAACTCCGCAAATATATCAACCTATAAATTCCCAAAACCTATCTAATTATCAAATCGAACCAATGCAAACAGAAGCAGAATGGAAAAAAGTTGAATATAAAAAGAGAACATATTCCAGTCAAGAGGCAAGCATCAGCACAAAAAAACAAATAATTTCACCAAATTATTGGTTAAACAAGCCTACTCCTACTAAAAACTCTTTTGAAAAGCTACCAAACGACAAGGATTCAGAAAACGAATCATCGGCTACACCCCCTAAACCAATAAAAGCTCCCCCAATTTTTGTAAGTGGGGTACAAAACATAGCCCCTTTGCAAGAATTGCTAAATACGATAACCTCTAACGAATATACCTTGAAAGTTTTAAATAATGATCAAGTTAAAATACAAGTAAATAAATCAGAAAAATATCTCGTAGTTATGGATGAACTACTGAAGAAAGGTTCACAGTGCTATACCTACCAAATGAAAGATAAAAGAAGTTTTAAAGTCGTTTTAAAAGGGCTACACCCATCCACAGATATTAATGATATTAAAAAAGAAATCGGAGAGAAAGGTCATAAGGTACTTCGAATCAATAATATTCAAAGAACTCAACAAGGAGATATCAAAAATTTAAAAATTCCGACATCATCCTTCTTTATAGAACTACAGCAGCAGGATAATAATAAGGACATCTACAACATTCAATATCTACAACATACATCCATCAACTTCGAACAACCTTATAAAAAGCGTGACATTCCCCAATGCATAAAATGCCAAGCGTTCGGCCACACCAAAAATTATTGCTACAGAAAACCTAAATGCGTCAAGTGTGCAGGTGATCATCTGACGAGTGAATGCACATGGTTAGAAAAAAGAAAGGAAGTGGTGTGCTGTAACTGTAAAGGTAACCACCCCGCTAGTTATAAGGGATGTAGTGTCCGGAAACAACTACAGCAGAAGTTGTATCCTACCCTTAGAGATAAAAAACTGATGGGAAGACTAAGTCAGCCGTTGCCAGTCCCAGCTACGATCCAAAATACTATTCCTCAGGTAAATCCTTCACAACCACAAACTGCTAGTTCATACGCACAAAAAGTACAAAGTAATCCAAATAATCTAGCACAAACTAGTTCCCAACAGTTTCAGCTCACTCAACCTAATGATCGTATCACTAAAATTGAGGAAATCGTACAGAAATTATCAGAAAGAATAGACACGTTGTTAAACATTGTTACTGCGCTTTTAGCTAAAACTAACAATGGCTAATTTAATAAAAATAGGAGTCTGGAACGCTAACGGCTTGGCTCAAAGAAGCCAAGAATTAAAACCATTTTTAATGCTACAAAACTTGGATGTTATGTTTATTTCTGAAACCCATTTTACACAAAAGAGTTATTTACGTATACCAGGGTTCTCCATATACGACACCGCACACCCTGATGGCAAAGCCCATGGAGGCACCGCTATAATAATAAAAAACTCTATAAAACACCACGCAAATGAAAGTTTCTCAGAAGACTTTTTACAAGCGACTACCGTCACAATACAAGACCATGTTGAACCTATTGTATTATCAGCTGTGTATTCTCCACCAAAGCACATCATCAAAAAGGAACAATACCTACAATATTTTCAAACTTTGGGAAACCGATTCATCAGCGGAGGCGACTTCAACGCTAAACATCCTTGGTGGGGTTCTAGAACAAATGTACCAACGCCAAAAGGAAAGCAGTTATATCTAGCCATGCAATGCAAAAATTTAACACCACTGTCAACGGGTGAACCAACTTATTGGCCCGCAGATAGACGAAGAGTACCCGACGTCATCGACTTCTGTATAACGAAAGGTATACCCGCTACACACTTAGATATAAAATCAAATTTAGACCTATCATCCGATCACTCCCCCTTAATTGTTACTCTGAGCGCAAACATTATACAAAAACCCAAACCTCCTAGACTGCATACTAATAAAACAAACTGGGAGCTATTTAGAGACATAATGAATAATTATCACTTTAATCCATCTCTTAAAAATAAAAACGAATTAGATATAGCAATAGACACGCTGACACAAACTATACAAGAAGCCGCATGGGAAGCCACTCCTTTAGAAGATGTTAAAATGCAGCAAAAAACCTGCACAGACAATGTTAAAACAAAAATACTAGAAAAAAGAAAATTAAGAAAACAGTGGCAACAAACAAGATCCCCGCGTGATAAAACGAAATTGAATAAAGCGACAAAAGAACTAAAACAAATTCTAGAAGAAGAAAGAAATACGCACATACAAAAATATCTACAAGGACTATCGGCCACTAAGGATACAAACTACTCATTGTGGCAGGCAACTAAAAACATCAAACAACCTCAACAGTACAAGCCTGCATTGAAACTCGCTCACGGCAAGTGGGCCAGAACAAGTAAAGAAAAAGCTGAAGCTTTTTCAGAGCATCTAGAAAAAACATTTACACCTCATCCTAGACTAATACCGGTAGAAGAAGAAGAACAAATCCACAATTTTCTTGAGTCTCCCATTCAAATGGAATTTCCGGTCAAGAAGATAAAAACAAGGGAAGTGAAACAATTAATAGCCAATGATCTAAATGAAAAAAAGGCACCGGGATGGGACCTAATCACAGGCAAAATACTTAAGGAACTCCCAGATAATACTGTACGCAATATAACCTCACTTTTCAATGCGGCTATAAGATTAGAATATTTTCCAGCATATTGGAAAATAGCCCAAATTATCCTCATAGCCAAGCCTGGTAAAGACCCTGAAAATGTAGCCTCTTATAGACCTATAAGCCTGTTGCCAGTCTTGTCAAAAGTGCTTGAAAAGTTATTACTTAAAAGAATTAAACCAATATTAGAGGAACGACACTTAATCCCTGAACATCAAATCGGATTTAGGAATCAGCATGGAACCATAGAGCAAGTGCACCGTGTAGTTAGACAAATAAATTCTGATATAGAAGAAGGTAGATTTTGCTCAGCTATTTTCATCGACGTGTCGCAAGCCTTTGACAAGGTTTGGCATCCAGGAATTCTATACAAAATTAAACATCAATTACCGCACAACATATTTCACCTCCTGAAATCTTATTTAGAAGACAGATGCTTCTGTACCAAGTATGAAGACGAACAGACAAGCCTAAAACCTATAAAATCGGGTGTGCCACAAGGGAGCATCCTAGGACCAATCATGTACTTACTTTATACAGCTGATCTACCATTGCACCAAAATACAGTCGTGGCAACATATGCAGACGATACTGTCGTAATGGCATCTCATAAAGACCCAACAGTAGCGTCTATCATTTTGCAAGAAAATATAAATGACATCCAAAACTGGCTCAATACCTGGAGAATAAGAGTGAACGAACAGAAATCAATGCACGTAACGTTTACAACGAAAAGACCTACCTGTCCGCCAATAGTCCTAAACGGTCAAACTGTACCTCAAGCTACTCAAGTTAAATACTTAGGTATAACGTTGGACCGAAGGCTAACGTGGAGGCCACACATTGATAACAAGAAGAAGCATCTAAACATAAAACTCAAACAACTGTATTGGCTAATAGGCAGAAAATCTCAGTTAACCCTAGAAAATAAACTACTAATATACAAAACAATATTGAAACCCATATGGACATATGGTATACAGCTGTGGGGTACAGCAGCAAATTCCAATATTGAGATATTAGAAAGATTTCAGTCTAAGGTTTTACGAGTCATTACAAATGCACCTTGGTTCGTCACCAATGTTATACTTAGAAGAGATCTATCCATACCTACTGTGAAAGAAGAAGCTAGAAAGTTTAGTGAGGTTTATAGTGATAAACTGGCAGTGCACCCAAATGTGTTAGCGCGTAGACTTCTTAGTGAAGGCAGTGACACTCGCAGGCTCAAGCGATTTAAGCCTACAGACATTCCAAACAGGTTTAGGGACAATGATTAGAATAAATCTTTAGTTAAGATGTCAACTCTTAGAGGCATGACTCAATGGATGACTGCCTGCATGTTACTGTTTTAGTTATGTTCTGTTACTACATTTACTAGATGTCTCACAGACAGTTGTAAATTATACTTGGAGTAAAAAAAAAAAAAAAAATTTCACATACCGTTAACCGGAACTGAGTTATCGCAAAACAATTAAACGCACCTTTTTTTAAATGGGGGAAATAGCACACAGGAACTCAGATAGTTACTCGACTGGAAGCGCGTTTGTCTAGGCTCCCTTACTCCTTAGCCTTCATTTACAGGTTGATGCAATGGTACTACTGGTAACATTTGAAGTTCGACAATTCCACCCTCCATTGCAAACCATCTTGTTTCCCAATTCGAAGAAAGGACAGACGTGGCGGCAATTAAAGGAAAATGGCGCCATGCATCCTAGTCGCCCAATCGTACACTATCAGGACACCCAGTTGTCATTTGTCATTGACACTAAAGCAAATGTATCAGTAATCCCCCTGAAGAAACATAATTTGTTATTAGATTAGTATCGCCTGACCGCTTACTGTGTTTTCTAATCGGTAGCCAAAACGAAGAGTTAGCTGCCTGTTGAAAGTCAACAAGACCTCCCTCAAGTTTCAAAAGCTTCAAGTCGTTCAGTGTCAGACTGCGAACTTGAAACGGGCCAATTCGCGCCACCTGCATTCACCTATTTCATACCTTTTTATTATATACTCAATTAGTAATTAAAAAAGCCTGACAGTATGTGTTATTATGTCCTATTCAATTAGTATCGCACTATAAGTGCGAAACGCTGTGTATGCGACCGCAGACTATAAAGTCTCGAGTGCAAACGCGCTATTGCTACGTGAGAGAAAGTGCTAACAATGGAATGTAATTCGGGGAACAAATATCAGCGGATTCGAAAGGACGCTGTGTCCAGCAAGTGAACTCATTCGCGCTAAAGTTTGTGGATAGCGCGGGTCGACTGATTCGTTCCCAAGTTAGTGAAGAGCGCTAGTCGACCTTTTAAAGCCGTGTTTTTGAAGGCTTGCCTTTGCCCACCACTAAGGACTTGCATTTTTAGTTGAGGGGCGAGCTATCAAAGTGGAATAGCACATTGGAGGTAAGCCAGCGGTGTCCAAGTCGACAGCCCTTCAAGCAGCGATTTCGTTCCAGCACCCAGCGGTTCCCGGGCGTCATGTTGAACATAGTGAAACCAGGTTAGTCCTGCTTGAAACCGCGCTACGAGGTCATAAAACAATTTTACAACACTGTTCAAAATTGTTTTAACGAACCATTGCGCAGCTATGACCCAGGGACTCACTGCCCGATAACTGGGAAGTACCAGCAATTATTACAACGGCATCTGTCAACTCGGCGAATTGGGTTTCCAAGCATCGAAGCACTTTAAAGAAGCGACAACTTCGGGTTAAATTTACTGGTGTGCGGAACTATTTCATACCTCGCGCTCGTGAACTTAGTCTTTGCACAAATAACTGAACTTTAAGTATTTAGTTAATACATTTTCCCATGCGCAGTGCGCAATTGTTTTATGTATTTGCTTGCATGTATTTGTGATTCTATAATTTTTTTACAGATTATATGTATGCATGTAAACTGTTGGGTTTTTATTACCATTGGTGTTTGCATTTGTAAGTACAACATTTCAGGTGTCAACAGGCTGATCTCAGCAATATTAGTTTGCCCTTAGCTGCACTGACGATGTTAATAGAGCCTCATAGCTCACCGACTGGATAAGCTAGCGAATCAAGGCGTTGTAACGTAATAATTCAGTAGTGTGTAGGGCTAGGCAAAAAGCCGTGTTACAAACTGACCGAAATAGTCGGTCCTCTTGTGACGTTTTGTGTTACTGCAAATTGTTTAAAAACGTATTTAGCACCATCAATTTGTACGGCCCTATCTCCGCCACGAGAGCCATCTAATTGGAACCAGATGCGACACAAAGACATATGGGCCCCACAAGAGATTACATAAATCTAGATGGTTGCCGCAATGTAGCCGATTACACCAAATGTTTTAAGTGGGGGGCAGCAATACGCGAGTCCCCGCACTCCCCCCCTCCTGTTTGTCCACTTAAATTTCTTCAGGCAACGTGGAAGAAGGAAGAGAATGATGTCCAGGTAGTGTTTCACTTATACTTAACCGCCAGTCTAGAACCCGGGAGGACCATCATCCTGTAACTAGCATTTAGAGCGATTGCGTTATTGTATAATTTCGCAAACTGTGTTCATGTAAGACAACTTCTATTTCTAGCTTTTTCCTGAGCAGTTGAACTGCCTGAAAATCTTAACCCTTTCCGCTTGGGTTAGTCGAACTGCCTTTAGTACCTACCTTCTTGTCCAGAGATACCTTTACGTTCAGGGTTCAGGAGTACGGAAGATCGTTATCTGGGAGGGATTTTCTGATACTTAACTTCTGGATCCCTAAGTCAAAGGCGTAAGAAAAATCGTATTGATTAAGCTTAGAGATCTTTCCCCTAGATACTTGCACGTTCCAATGAAAGGCTCATGGAAAATGATTCCCCCTTCTAATTAAAAATTTCCAGTCTGATTTCCAAACCAGTATCCATCTAGGTTGATAGCAAAGTTGGTAGTTCAAAACCGACTTCCTGTAAAGAGCCCACCACTCAAATGTATAATACACAGATTCAGGTGCTAGCCGAAAAGCGCAAGTATAAATCGGCCTGCGCAAGCAATATCAATTCGAACTCATAGCGTGAAGCTCTTACAAACGTAAGCATATTCATCAATTTTAGCGGGGCTAAGCTGAGCCGCGGCGTACCATAAATTTTCCGAAAATGCGCTCCAAGAGGGGCGTGTTAAACTCACATTATAGGAGGATCCAATGCGCGCTCGAGAAGCAAGCAGTGAAAGCCAGCTGTTGATGCCTCCAGCTGCATAAATTACAGATGCCCTCTAGTTCGACCTATGCGCTACGAATTCAATCTGCAAGTCCGCGGAGCAAGCTGCTAGAGCTTCGGGCTATCAGCCAAACCGCGTGGAAAAGCGATCAATTCCCTGATCCTTTCATTCTCCAAACGTGCCGATTTACGCGTCTTTAATGTAATAAAGTCTGTGTACACTTAGAGTACTAAGACTCCTATTTCCAACCGATTAAAACTGCAAGCGAACTGGAGCGCAAAAGCTGAAGCGATCAACTCGAGAAGCTTTGAAAAATAATACCAGGAGCGTTACCGCCCCGCGGGTGTTCGAGATCATACCAAAAGGATATTTCATGTTTATTTTGAATTGTAAATACATTTATTTAGGTTAGCGTTTTTATTTTGTATCGTAGATTTAATGATAAGTGTTATAAAATTGACTCGCCTTAATCACTCTAGCAATCTTCGAACCTTGGCCATGAGCTACCTTGTGGCAAATGAACCAGGCCAGAGTAATCATTGCATGAATAATAATACTTTTTTAAGTCACTTTGATAAGTAATTGATTTGACTTTGGGGTCCACGCAGGTAACCCAATGGACAAAAAACTGGCGAGTCGTACCGGAACCATCCCTTTCGGACCACCGGTACATCCGATTCAGCCTGGAGCTGCAACACAGCGAAAGTGCAGCGTATAGGAATCCCAAGTCCACCGACTGGGCTGCCTTTAAGGTGGACCTCTTGAATGGACTACAGGGGATTTCCTATAGCACTTGCACCACACAGGAGGTATAAGAGCACCTCAGTATTATCAATACTGCGGTCAATGCTTCTTTTGAAAGGAGCTGCCCGCTACGACGCGCAAAAAAGCAAAGAAGATACCATGGCGGAACTCCGACCTCCAAATTCAGCGTAAAGAGACACGCAGGCTCCTAAATAGGGCAATGCGTACAAAGTTCGTATGCGATTGGAACTGTTTTAAACAGTCTCAACGCAATTACAAAGATTCTATTCGTAGATCTAAACGAGAGTCCTGGAAGGCCTTCTGTCTCGACATTGAAGGACTACCAGAAAAATCCAAGAGCCAAGCTGGAGTGCCTAAGGCTCCCTTCAGGTGACCATACGGCCACTGATGAGGAGACCCTAAGGCATCTCCTGGAGGTGCACCTCCCAGGCTCTGTGGCTGAAACTGGTGATGTCCCACTATTAAGGGCTCCCCGCATTGGCATTAGCCCAATGGACTGGGAGATAGCCTCAAAAGTGGTAACACAAGAAAATATCAGGTGGGCGATAAGTACATTTTATCCGTACAAAAGTCCAGGGCCAGATGGCATTTTCCGGCACTTCTACAGGAAGGGCTGGATTTGCTCATCAGGCCACTCTACAACATATTCAGGACCTGCCTTGCTTTCGGGTATATACCAGTATCGTGGAGATCCGTTAAGGTAGTCTTTATACCAAAGGTAGGCCGAACTTCGTTTGACCTGGCCAAATCATTTAGACCTATCAGCTTAACCTCATTTCTACTTAAAACGGTGGAAAGAATGGCGGTTAGGCACATAAGAGACGGCGCACTAAGGATAATGCCGCTGCATCCAAACAAACATGAGTACCAAATGGGCAAGTCAGTGGAATCGGCCCTCCATACTATCGTTTTTAGGATAGAAAAGGCGCTGGAACACAAAGAACTGGCCCTAGGTACTTTTTTGGATATAGAGGGCGCGTTTGACAACATTGCCTTTGAGTCCATATGCACTGCGGCAACGAACCATGGAATAGAGCCACACCATTGTTCGGTGGATGAAATCCATGCTAGAAAACCGCAGGGTAACCACCACTCTGAATGAGGATACCGTAAAGGTGACCGTCAGTCGTGGGTGCCCGCAGGGGGGAGTACTCTCGCCCTTGATGTGGTCCCTCGTCATAGATGGGCTCCTGCATGACCTCAACGGAGCCGGCATATACACGCAAGGCTATGCAGATGACCTTGCTATCCTCGTAAGAGGAAAATTTCCACATGCCATCTGTGGGGTTACTCAAATTGCCCTCAGAATCGTGGAAAGATGGTGCATAGGGCACGGATTGTCGGTAAACCCCGATAAAACCGAACTTGTCCTATTCACAAGGAAAAGGAAGATAGAGGGCTTTGTTGACACAGTACCTTTCGGTACCCCTCTGAGGGCTGCCGGGAAAGTTAAGTATCTGGGAGTAATCCTGGACGCCAAACTGACCTGGAAGGAGCACTCGGAACGACAAATACAAAGGGTAACTGCATCCTTCTGGATGTGTAGACGCACCTTTGGAAGCACGTGGGGTCTTAAACCGAACGTCATCATGTGGATGTACACCGCGGTGATACGATATATGAGTGAGAAAAGTAATAGTCTCAGGTTCTATAATTTAAAAAATGCGACTTCCTTCTTTTAAAGTAATTCTAATTGGAGACTCGAACTGGACACAGGTGTTTGAAATGAAAGATGTAAACGCTGCGTTAAGCAAATTTATGAGATACTATATCAAATTTTTGACAACTGTGTACCGAAAATAAAAAGAAAGGGAAATAAGTATCCTTTTTCGTACACTAGCACTGAAAGAGCTACTTTGCCGTACAATTTATTAATCAGAAAGTTGCACTTTGCGGTATTTGTACGGCAAAGTAGTATTTTGCGGTATTCGTACGGACAAGTAGCACTTTGCCGTAAGTTTCCTTAGTTACAACACATATAAAACGTTACGTACTACATAATAATATTACTCTACTTATTTGCTATATATGAGGATAAATTTAGTATTCCGTTTTGTATGCTAGTGTACGAAAAAATATTGTACGAAACTCGTATGAAAGTGGCTTTTCCATACTCGTCCCGAAATTCCGGACTCGGCCTAACGGCCTCTTCCGGAAACATCTCACTCGTACTGAAAAGCTCCAGTTTCTATACTTGTTACGTAAATTACTATTATGCTTTAATAAGGAGATAATAAACTGCTTAACATTAAAAAATACACATTACAAACTCTAGAAACTATCTGCATCATATCACCAAGCATATAAAGAACATAGCTAGATAGAAGTCTCTCATTAACACTGCATACAAAAAATTCTTAAACGATATTGAATCTGCTATTAAACAAGATACTAATCAGTTTTGGAACTATATAAAATACAGGGTGTTCAAAAAATATACCGACCAACTTTTAGGGGTAGTAGGGGACATCAAAACAAACATTTTTTGCTTTATAAACATTTGCACGAAAACGCTTCGTTTTCGAGATACAGGGTGTTAAAATTTGTAGAAAAAAACGCTTCAACCGATTTTCATGAATTTTTCACAGTTTGTTGGTAACTTTATGGGGCATCTTTTGGATCTATTACAGTTCATACAGTAATTCCAGGTGCGCGCTCACGGGGCAACATGTTAGTGTTTTTGCATACAAAAATAACACCGTGTTTTTTTTGCAATTTTTAAACTTGTTTAAGATGAAGCAACTAAAAACACAACTTTTTTTCACTTTAGGGGTTTGCGTATCTTGCTGCGTTTTCGAGGAAAACAATTTGTACTCAGACGCACTGATACTGTGAAAGATTTAGGAGTAACTTACGATTGTACATTGAGTTACACCCAACATATATCAAAAATCTAGTTGGGTGCTTTTCATACTCTGCGATTTATATTGCTAGAATAATAAAATTAGATGAAACACTAGTCAGACCATGTCACAAAAAAATAGCCAAGCTACGTCAAATAGCTAAGGTAGTAAATCGGTAGCCGCTAGAACACAGATGGACTGATCTTTTGCGATAACCACACTTACCGTGTGGGCCGAACTAGCTCTATTCGGCGCATTTTAGGTCGTGAATTTTGTGGCTCAGCTGTGCACCCTGCAAGTAGCTTCAAAATACAATATGGGCGACAAGAATCAAAGTGATTCCGAAAATAATACCTTTTTTTTCTTCTTTTTTCCTGTAGGAAGGAGGGGAAAATCTTCAAAAGACGCCCGGAAAAAAACGGAGTTTATCCGGGTGTGTCGGATTCGGCTGGGAAGGGGGCCCAACCGCCTACCGACTAAAAACCCCCCCTTCTTGTCGCTCGCCGCACCGGGATCCCGGTTAGTATTGCTTCAGCGCGTTTTGCACCTACTAGTTATGGTTGTCCTGCTTGCCTCCTTCTCTCCTCTTCTTCCTTACAGCTCATGACTTTTGCTACTTCGGTCTCTATAACTTTCCATTTGTTTTCACTCTCTAACATGTGGCTAACGATGTTTCCTGGGGTAAGCCGTTCCCCGATTAGTTCCGTCATTCTTGCTCTTTCTTCACCCCATTTCTCACACTCGAAAATAGTGTGCTGAGCTGAGTCTTCTTCGCCGCAGTATGTGCAGGCACTGTTGTCCCGTAGGTGCATTCGGTGAATGTATGCGTTAAAGCAACCGTGTCCCGTCAGGAACTGGGTCAGATGGTATCCCACCTCGCCATGTTCCCTCTTGACCCATGGAGTTACTTCTCTAATAAGGATTTTTGTCCACCCTGCAGTCTCGGTATTTCTGCGCCATTCGTCTTCCCATATGCGCAGACTCTCCTCTCTTGCTTCTTTCTTTGCCGCCATTCTATTTGCTCCAGCTGCGTACGAGCGTTCTCGTGCCAGCAGGTGAATGGGAACCGTTGATGCCACAACTTGAGCCGCCTTAGTAGATACGGTCCTGTATGCGCTGGCTATTCTGATAGCCGCCCGTCTTTGTACTCTCTCCAGTTGCTTTCTATGATTAATGGAGGACAAACACTCATTCCATACTGGAGCCCCATATAGTAATATGGAGTTTGCTACCGAATACAGCACCTTCCTCCTATTAGGCCTTGGCCCACCAACGTTGGGCATCAATCGACTAAGAGCTGCTGTCGCTCTTTTTGCCCTCATTGCTGCCTGTTTAATGTGTCTTCCCATAAGTACGTTTCGGGATATGATTATGCCAAGGTATTTTACACTTGGTTGGATCCCTATTCTGCCGTTATGGAGTGTCACCTCGACGGTTTGCAATGTCCTCTTCCCCGCGAGTATGACCATCTCTGTCTTCTGGGCCGCTAACTCCAACCCTTTCCTCCTCATCCAAGATTCCACTCTGTGAATAGACCACATGATGTCGTCCTCTATGGCTTCCTGGTTCCTACCGCAGACTACTAGTGCGAGATCGTCTGCGTACCCGACCAGCGTTGTGTCTTCGGGCAGTTCCAAGCTGAATACATCATCGTAGTACACGTTCCATAGTGTGGGCCCCAGGACGGAGCCTTGGGGAACACCACATGTCATGGTCATTGTGTGTCCTCCGCCAACCAGTAACCTTCTCTCGTGTAGGTAACTACATAGCACTTTGCGTAAGTACGAAGACACCCTTCGTTCTTCAAGCAATTGCATAATTTTCTCCCACGGGACAGAGCCGAAGGCATTTCGGACATCCAATGTAACTAGGACGGCATACTTTTTTTGTCGGTTGGCTTCTTTGGCTATGTTGAGGATTGTTTGCACGGCATCTATTGTAGATTTTCCTTTCGTAAATCCATATTGTCGTCGTGCCAATCCCCCTTTTTCCTCGATTTCGTCTAACAGCCGGCGATTCAGAACGTGTTCATACAGCTTGCCCATAACGCTTAGCAAGCACAGCGGGCGGTAGCTCTTCTGGTTCCCTTGCTTGCATGGTTTCTCGATCAGAGTTAACCTCCCCGTTTTCCATATTGTGGGGAAATTACCCATTTTCAGCTCTGTATCGAAAACTCTACGACACAGTTCAGTGCTTTCCGCGGCTAGTAGTTTGGCCACCTCCGGGGGTATACCATCTGGTCCTGCAGCCTTGTTGGGTTTAATCTTTTTCCCAGCTTCTATTACCTCCTCGGCTTTGCATGTGGGTATTTCCTCAAGGGGAACCTGCAGCGTTGGCCATAATTTCGGCTTATGCTTCGGAAAAAGTTTCCGTGCCTCAGCCATCTGTTCTTCGTCGCTAAGCGTGATTGGTGTGCGTAACCCTAGCTTACCGGTAACTATTTTGTAGCCGGTTCCCCAGACGTCCTCATCTACTTCTCGACACAGGTTCTCCCAGCATCTCCTTTTGGCTGTGTTTATCGCTTTCTTTAGCTCCCGTCTCTTCTCTTTGTACCTGTCTTTTAGGGCTTGCTTCTGTTGCTCGTTGACGTGGCGGTTTCTATTGGCTCTTGTGGCTTTCCGTCGTGCTTTCAAGCATTCGCGTCTTATATCGGCTATCTGTATGTTCCACCAGTAAGCCGGCCTTTTACCGTGGTTTCCACCCTTCTTACGAAGGTTATCGTTGACCGCACTTACTACGGCTTCCATGAGTTGTTTAGCAGTGTACGCTTGGGGTCCCTGTAGCATATTTTCTTGGATTTGGGTAAGCAGTAGGTCCTCCTTCTCCCCGGCATAAGTCCAGCCTCTTTGGTATGCTACTTGTCGGCCGTTTCTCGTTGTTTCGTAGGACATTTCTATGAAGATGTTTCTATGAAGGCTGAGGTTCTCGCTCTCGTCTACATACCACCTTCTAATCTTGTTTTGAACATCTGATGTACACATTGTCACGTCTATGTAGGACCTACTCTCGTTACGTTCAAAGGTTGGACTATCACCTTCGTTTAGCACTCGTAGATCGTGCTCCTCCAGCCAGTCAACTAAAACACTGCCTCGTCGGTCTTCGACTGGCGAGGCCCATCTATGGGCTTTAGCGTTAAAATCGCCTCCTATGAGTGTCTTCCTTCTGCCCCTAATAGCACGCCCCAAAACGGATAGGTAATCTTCGAAATGTTCCAGGGAGATGTTTGGAGATATGTAGCAAGAGAGGATATCCATTCCTTTCGTAATGACTCTCACGTACCCGTTGCCACGTTCTACTCTTCCGATAGTCAGCTTGTTACTTGCAATGTATACCGCCGCATCAACATTATTGTCGACTATCCACCTCGTGCTGCTTCTTGCCATATTCTTGTTCGGTTCTGCCACTAAGCCAATGTCAAATCCCTCTGCTGCACATGTATGCCTAAACAGGTCCGTCGCTCGCTTACCCCTATCTAGGTTAAAAAAGAATATCCCAACAACAGTTCAATAGGGTTTATTAAATGTAATGATGTATTAATCATTAAAATAGTGTAGGTAAATGGTATGTAAAATTGTTCAAATTACAGAATAATGTAGTGAAGTTTCACGAAAGGTTTCCACACGCATAACTCGAAGGAACCTCCTTGTGGGTTTCTAATCAATTAAACTTGTTGATTTAATCGAGAGATGTGCACATCGCTGTCAGTTGAAAAAACCTTAATTCCAAGTCACCGATAGCCTAAAGCGTGAGTGCGCCTTTTACAACAAATATGAAATTACAAATTCTCTTATTATAATTAGGAAATTATTGAAACATGAATACATTAATAATGGGCGTAACCCGTCATGTACTGGCGTCGCAATTAAGTTAAATTCACCACACTAACCTCCTGTAATCAGAAAACTCTTGGAAGGTGGCTTCGGCAGTGAATTGCCATACGTGGGATTTTCCAAAATCGACCAGATATCTGCACGTGGTGCTATCGATTTAGCTGCTGGATTCTAGACATGGAAAGAGGCTTGCATTTATCGCTCGCCGCCGGAGCAAAGAAAAATTGTGGCAAAATATTCTCTTGTAAAATAATTATTGGGCAAAACGCCGGTCACCAATGACTGCAATAAAAGAGCTAAAAGCGGCCAATTAATATGGGGCAAAATTTGAAAGTCCATCATACCTGATTTATTTTCAGCTCTCAAAACAAAATGCTTAATTAAGCATACGGTGGGTCTCTTGTAAATTAGTGAGCAGCTAAGCTGAGTCGCTAAAGGAGAATGTGCTCAAGCCAAGTCGCCGAAGGAGAAGAGATAACACCAGCGCTGCGCTCCAAAGATAGCGAGCGGAAACTGATACAGGTACAAAATGAACGGAACTGGAAAATTGAACAATTGAAAATGCAAACTGATTACAATGCAAATAAAAATATACAGGTTAGACGAAATTGGTTTCAACCACAACTAGAATTTATATTTCTGTTATTTGGAATCCACTTTTTATATATCAGTTAAATGAAATAGAAAAAAATCAAAAAAAGTTTCTAAGATTTCTTTATTTTAAAAAGTATAAAGGATGCCCTCACTACAACTATGTTCGAATTGCAAATTTAAGGGGTGAATTTAAAGTCTTAAGTTTAGAAAGTCGACGTAACTTAAATGAGTTGCTACAAAATTAAGACTTTTACTATGTCTCAAGATAGCTCATGGCCAAGGTTCGAAGATTGCTAGAGTGATTAAGGCGATTCAATTTTATAATACTCGTTCTTAAATCTATAATACCAAATAAAAACGGTAACCTAAATAACTGTATTTACAATTCAAAATAAACATAAAATATCCTTATGGTACGATCTCGAATACCCGCGGGGCGGTAACGCTCCTGTCAGTATTTTTCAAAGCTTCTCGAATTGATCGCCTCAGCTTTCGTTTTCAGTTCGGTTACAGTTTTAATCAGTTGGAAACAGGAGTTTTAGTACTCTTAGTGTACACTAATGCTGCCCTTGAATCTGCTTGCTAAAGCTGAAATGAAGTCAACTTGATCTTTAATTGACAGCTTCTTCGGTTTTAATGAATATTAGAGCACCAAACACTATCTTCCTTACAAGTTTCGCAGTTATGCAAGTAGGTGAACCCTTTATTTATATTGAGCCGATAAACTAAAACTCAAAATAATTGTTAACCTCACATTTACTTGCCAATACAGTTGAATTTGCAATTTTACAGATCAATGCACACAACTAAAATTCGAAAGGTAGTCATTATCTGGGGAACCCGTATTTAGTTTTTGCTGGTTCTCCACAGAGACGTTATTCTATCGTTAATAACAATCTATATCATTGGCTAAATTAATATACACTCAGTTCCAAAAAAAGTGACGCACTTAATTTTTGACCTAACTTTTTCCTTTTTTACTTCGTTTTACAATAAAGGAAGTATTGGATTCACCCCAAAAATTCGAAATTGAGTTTTCAACAGATCTTCACGTTTCAGAGTACCCTGAACCCAAAAAACATATTTTTTTCATTGGTCTGTCTGTCTGTGAACAGAATATCTCAAAAACGAAAAGAGATATGGCGTTGAAACTTCATATATAAGTTTTGTGTACTATGTAGATACGACAGCAAGCTTTTGAAGAAAATCGCATAACCGGAAGTAGGTGTTTACTCTTGTGATTTTTCAGTTTTTTTCGATTTTTTCAAAAACGGCTCTAACGATTTTTTTCAAACTTCATATTTTTACTACATTATGAATGTGTATTAATATAAGGTAGGTGATTTTCCAGTTGAATACTTCTAAAATGGGTTTATTTTGTTTTTTTCTATTTTTTTTATTAACTCCTATTTTAAATAGAACACCCGGTATATTATTACATTTTTGAATTCAGCTTAAAATTCTAGAGAAAATTTCTCTCTTCAACTAACGCTCTATTTTGTACCGTTTTTGCAGAATTTGTAGTTTTTGAAAATTGTTGACAAATGCTTAAAACTTTAAAATCAAATTTTTGCTAAATATAAGATCACTGTAAAAGGAAGTTGTGTGCGTGTATCACACCAGATTTTTTTTAAACCAGTGAGCCGATTTTTAATTTTTGTTTATTTGTTGGTAGATAATTCCTTTATCTTTGAAAAAAAATATTATGAGCTGAAAATTTTTTCAAAGCCTCCTGTATGGTAGTGGAAAAACTCGAACCGTGTGTCATCATTCATTACTGGTATAAGTTATCTTTTGCGATAAAAGTTGTAACAACCCGCAAAAATTTGCTCTTATAATAAACCCAATAAGATTTTAATTACACTAAAAATTGTATGGAAGTCAGGCATACATAGTAGCAATCATAATTCATATTATTAGAATGCAAAAGGTTAAATGTAACAATCTCAAAATATTGAATTGCATCCGGCTAGACCGCAGGCACAGCACATGAAGGAATTTAAGAAATCTTAAATTTGCTAAGCAATTAGTTCAAAGAATCAAGCTGGGAAGAGCAAACTTGCAAATTCTCAGAAGCAAGCGGTGGTGAGAAACGTCTACGCAGTTTCTTGTAGGCAAATAAAAAAACAGAAATTTTGCAAAACGACCAAGCACGAAACACCAACGGCATTAAGCAACAGAGGAATTTGGAATTTTCCTGGAGGGCGCTCAAACAACTCTAGGCAGTTCTTTCCCGGTCCTCGATCCGCATTAATTATAAAACAGGTGCTTTGATGCACTTCTGGTTCAAAAATTTAACTTCTTTTTTAAACAATGTGACCAGTGATAACCAACACCTACCCCCCGTTGAAGGAAGCCCAGCGGTTCCCGTAATTCAGCATAACCATTTTCGATTCATTATTATCCACGGACCGTGTAATGTAAAAATTCGAGCATTTCAACTATCCGACGGTACAGAATAAAGGTCAGAAAATTATGTTTTACACTAACTCAAGTAAAATTTAGAAGTGATAGAAAAGCTTTTAAAGCGTGAAAGTGCCGCATATAGCGAAGGGAAGCGGCGGAAAGTAGACGTAGATAAACGTTGTAGCGGTTGGCGATAGTCAAGAAGTCTGTAAAGCGCTTTCAGTTTTGTTTACTTTTACGAGTGATAACTTACGAGCGAAAATTCCGCGGCAGCTGCAGACGTCCCCAAGCACGGGCGCGGAGAAGTAAACTCGCCGGGGTGGAGCATTTCGTTACCGCGGAACCAGCGGCAAAATGCGCGGGAAATTAAACGAGTGCGAGGATACTTTGTCAACGTGTATTGGAGCCTTCGAGGGGTTGACCCGGGCTGCTTGGGCGCTATCGGTGCAAAATAGCAATAAACACAACGGACGCGTAAAGTTAAATTCGTCGTTCGCGACGCGCGCGAGTTAGGACACCAGATAAATAAGTACGCGAAATTTAAATCCGCGGTCTATAAGTAAGACAGAAGTAATACCAGGGAGATCAAGAGCGCATAGTGTTCCTAGCATATCGGAATTCATAAAACGAAAAAGAACGCTGGAGGATTCGGAAGATTTCGAAAAGTGGGAGGCGGAGCAGTTAGCTTTTCTGAAAGGCACAAAAATCCAAAGAACTCCACAAAAACAAAAAGCAGTTACAACAGAAAAGACCAGCGGCGCAGGAACTACTGTAATTATGGGGGGGCAAAATTTTTTTTCTGAGAGTTTTAACATAACTAAGCGTTATGTTCGACTGTTTCATAAACACTTTATTATAGTATTATTTAGCGGTAACAAAGTGCCACTTTACTCCATAGAGTAAAGTAAAATGGCCGACTGTCAACGTCCAATAGTTATTAACAAAAGCTGCGTTCGGAAAGGTACCTCTGACAGCTCTGTTTCCTCGAAATCATTCGCAGAGAGAGATCGATAATAGCCATCGTCGCGGGTGGAAGTGAGATGAATGAACGATTTCGAGAAAACAGAGCTGTCAGAGGTACTTTTCCGAACGCAGTAAAAATAAATGTCATTTTATTCAAATCAAGGAATCGTGTCTTCTCGTTCAGAAAAAGTGGTTTTCGAAGTGATGTATGTCTGTCAGTTCGTAAGCCTGACAGTTTATTAGTCTGTATGTGCCCTCTCTACAGGGCAGATGGTTTAATTGATCGGCCTCAAAATTTTTATCTGTTTTTAATATAAATTTGGAGATCCCAGTAATTTTTGGTTAAAATCGGGTAACCGGAAATAGTACTTTACTCTAATTTTTTTCTGTTTTCCTTGAAAATTTGAAATTTTTTTGATAAAAATTAATAATAATAATTATCCGACACCCTAAGGGTATATTGATATCTACCCCCCCCCCCCCCCCCAGAAAAACAAGACGAAGATAAAAATTTAATTTTATAGAACAAGATGGCATATTGTGTAATTATATACAACTTTTGTTCGAAAAGATTTTAAGTATAACAGTTTTTCAGAAAATGGCAAAATTAAAGTTTTACAGGCAGTAAAAGAAAGTCGTGTGGTAACCACATTTTATTTTTTCATATGGAAATGCAATCTAGAGAAAACATTAACAACAAACATTGTCACTAGATTGCATTGTGTTGGTACACAAACTTGTGGTTATTATTTTTGCAATGAGGTTAGGTTTCATGTTGATTGGTTGACACCGTAATTATTTTAAATTATAGTTTTTGCTATGATAAATTGAAATTATCCTTGGTGCAATACCTACCTAATTAGTTAAAACCAAATTTTAAAATCACATTTCAAGTTTATAATAGCCCGAGCTATAGTCTGTTCAATAAACATAAGAACACAAAGTGGCCTTTGATTTTCAAAATTTCATGGTGTACTTCCAAAAATGTATCTTTGTCTACGATGTGCTTCCAAAAAGTTCTTTAAACGAATAGGTTAAGGGGGTGACATTTACTTCCCATCTGTCATAAATGTTATGAATAACTACTTTTAAGGATATTACACAGATACTGTGTTGAATACTATCGACGTAACGTTTATTAATATGTATTTTTATTACATTTTATATAACTTTAGGTGGGAATTTCTAGAAAAATATCTACTTTAACAGTGACAATGAGAAATATGAATTGTCATTTTTAAAATCAAATCTGCCTGTAAACAGGTGTGGAAACCTTTGCAAAACAAAATAAAGAATCCTTAGCACAAAAATTATATGCACATGCCAACTTGTGTTTACTGAATGCCCTATACAATATAAAATAATGAAATGTCAACCTGTCGACATCAAAACTAACCTCACCTCAAAAATAATAACCACAAATTTATGTACCAACACAATGCAACCTAGAATTTCGGCATTTGCATTTTCATATGAAAGAAAAAAGGACTATATCAAATTCTCCAATGTCGACCTATAACTAAAGACGTGTTTAACAAATTCTACGTGTTTTATTTCTGCTTCACCTACAATAGAACAACGAATTTTAGCATCTGGTATAGATTAATTTGAAAACCATATATACACATTTTTTAAAACCGCATAGACTATATTAGGGGGGAAAATTACACTATTTGACCCCCCGATATATTCTATGAGGGGGCGACCGCCCCCCTTGCCCCCCCTGTTCCTGCGCCTCTGGAAAAGACAGCATAAGAAAATCAGACGATACAAGAAGAAAAAGGCGAAATGGAGGCAATCATTAAAAAGTTAGACGAACTAAAAGATGAGCTGAAAGATGAATTTCACAAAAAGCATTTGGAACTGAAGGCGGAATTCACAAAGGTAAAGGAAGAATTCCACAAGACAAAAATAGAATGGGAGAAAAAAGCAAAAGAATGGCAAGAAGAAAAAGGAGTACTAGAAAATAGGATCAATAAACTTGAAGACAAACTGGAGAAGCAAGATAAAGAAAAGCAGAAGAACAACATAGTTATAAAAGGCGTGGATATTAGGGAAGAGCAGTTAAAACAAGGAGTTCAAGAATTTGTAAAAGACAAGCTCAATATTGACGTGGAAGTTAAAAATGGATACAGCGTATTGGGAAAACAGAATAAAAAAATATTAATCGTAGAACTAAACTCATGGGAAAATAAAAAGAAGATAATGGAAAAGAAAAGTATGTTAAAGGGCACAAGAATATTTATGGAGAACGATCTAACATTCGAAGAGAGAATTCAGGCCGAATTACGCAGTATTGCCAGAGATGAAAGGGAAAAAGGAAAGACAGTTAAGGTTGGTTATCAAAAAATCTGGATAGAAGGGGAAAAATACGGATGGGACCCCAGTAAACAAAGAATATCAAAAAACTTAGAAAGCAAGTAGCAAAGGAAATGAGGCAGGACAAAAACACGATGACGAAGAAGGCAATGGAAAAAGGAAAACGACAAGATAAAAGAAACAACGGAAAGAAAAAGGGATTAATGAATAGTGAAAGACAAGGTAGCAGAAAGGAAAATGAAAGGTGGAGGGAAAGAACTAAGGAGTTAAAAATTCGGTTTAACAACAAAAAACTGGAGAGACAAAAAGTACAGAAGCAGGAATATCTGAAAATGGGAGCATGGAATGTAAGAAGCATAAATGGAAAAGAAATAGAATTAAGCAATGAATTTGAATAAGCAAATCTAGATATCCTAGTAGTTACAGAAACAAAGAAAAAGGGGAAAGGAATTCTGGAATTACAGAATGGACATATATTAATATGGAGCGGTAAAGTTGCTAAGAACCAAATAAACAAATGGGAAGCAATATCCGAAAGAATACTAACAATAGAACTAAAAAACAAAACACATACGAAAACAATAATAGCAGTGTACGGCCCAAATGACGATGAAAGACTAGATAAAAAGAATAGTTTCTGGGAAGAACTAACTCTCGTAATGGAAACAGTAAAAGGGAAAATATATATGGCTGGAGATTTTAACGGAAGAGTGGGGAAAAAAGATGCCACCTATGCAGCAGTTGTTGGCAGATACGGAGAAACAAAAAGAAATAATAACGCAGTAAGACTACTGGATTTCTGCTTGGATCATAACTTAGTCATAACAAATACCTTTTCTAAACATAAGGAAATACACAGGTACACGAGGGTAGAACCGGGCAGAAAAGAAAAGTCGATAATTGATTACATATTGGTTGAAAGGGAAAACAAAATAGCAATACTAGATGTACGAGTGAAAAGAGGAAGTAAAATAGATAGTGACCATTACTTACTGGTAGCCACAATAAAGAAAAAAGAAAATGAAAGAAGCACTAATAATATAACGGAAGTAAGAAAAGCAGAACATAAACGCATAAAATCATATAAACTGAAAGACAAGGAAGCCGCAAAAACATGTGAGAAAACAATAAGCAATAAACTAGAAAGAGTAAAGGAAGACATAAAAGAAATGAACATGGAAGAGAAATGGGAAATCTTTAAAAACAGTCTTGTACAATCAGCAATAGAAGTGTGCGGTATAAGTGTGACGACTGAGTGCAAAAAACAGACGTCATGGTGGACGGACGAAATAAAGCAACAAGTTAAAAACAAGAAGACGAAATGGCAAAAATACCTGAGCAGCAAGATAGAAGCAGATTACCAGCTGTACAAAGAACAAAGAAAAAAGGTTAAAAAGTTAGTCAAAGAAGAAAAAGAAAAGTCATGGGAAGATTTTGGAGTGAAGTTAGAAAAGGACAGCCTAGGGAACCAAAAACTGTTCTATAAAGTACTCAAAAATCTCCGAAGCAGCAAAAATACAAGAACAACCACGATTAAAAATATAGACGGAGGATTATTGATAGAAGAAAAGGAGATTATGGATCGTTGGAAGGAATACTTCGAAAATCTGTTAAACACAGGAAGCCCGATAGAAGAGCATAATCAAAGTAGGGAGGACAAAGGTAAAAAAGGAAGGACTACAAAAGAGAACGATATAACAATGGAAGAGCTGCAGGAAGCAATACAAAGACTAAAGAATGGCAAAGCTCCAGGAGCCGACAAAATAACAACCGAAATGCCCAAAAATATGGGAGAAGACGGAAGACAGCTCTTGTTGGAAATATTAAAAAACGCATGGGGAGAGGAAAAAATACCCAGTGATTGGGAATTAGGGTTGATAGTTCCAATTTTTAAAAAGGAGACAATAAAGATTGCAACAATTATAGGGGAATAACGCTACTAAGTACAATAACTAAAATATATGAACATATACTGGAGAGAAGATTAACGCCCGTATTCATAGTCGTTCGCCAGCGGATCGCCGGCGACTTGCCAGAGTTTCGTTATGAATAGTATGTTGGCGGCACTGTACGTCTATGTCAAATTCGAGGTGAGCAGGTTAGATTTTGTGTCAGGTTCTGTCAAAACTGACTGAAAATCTAACCTGATCACCTCGAATTTGACATAGACGTACAGTGCCGCCAACATACTATTCATAACGAAACTCCGGTGAGTCGCCGGCGATCCGCTGGCGAACGACTATGAATACGGGTGTAAGACTAGTAATTGAACCCAAGCTTATCGAGACACAGAGCGGATTCAGAAAAAGCAGAAGTACCCACGACCACGTGTTCATAATAAAGGAAATAATAAACAAGTCACTGACGAATGGGAAAACTGCCTACTTGGCCTTTTTAGATATGGAAAACGTGTTTGACAGAGTTTCAAGAGTCAAAATATGGGAAAGCCTACGCAAAAAGGATGTCAATGAAAAGCTCATTGGAGCAGTCAGAAGCTTATACAAGGAAACTAAAAATTGTGTAATCAGTAATAACATGAGATCTGAAATCTTCACCACAAAAAAAGGAGTACGACAAGGAGGAGGGCTAAGCCCCCTACTCTTCATAACCTATACGGACGAAATAATTAGAGAAGCCGGGACGAAAACGAAACTCATGTATGTCGGACACAGGAACCTTGAACCAGTCGATATTACCGAATGTGCATTTGCTGATGATATAGCACCTATCGCAAGAACAGAAAAAGATCTCCAAGACAACCTTACCAACTGGAATGAGACTCTCTTAAAATATGGTATGAAAATGAATAAAAGCAAAACTAAGGTAATAGCAATCTCAAGGGAAAAACAAGAATTACATATACAACTAGAAGGAGTAGAAATAGAACAAGTAACGGATTTTCAGTACCTAGGAGTAACATTCCAAGAAACAAGAAAGCAACACACAGAAATAAATAACAGAATAGAAAAGGCAATTAAAGTATACTATGCAATGAGTAAGGGATTTATAAATAAGAAAGAGATAAGGAAGCAAACAAAGATGAAAGTATACAGAGCTATTTACAGACCAATCCTAACATACGGGTGCGAATCATGGGTAGTAACACAAGCAGACAGGAGCAGGTTGCAGGCAAGCGAAATGAAATATTTAAGAAGGGTAAAAGGAATCACGAGAAGAGACTGAATTAGAAACGATCAAATAAGGAAAGAACTGAAAATTCAGCCAGTAGCAGAGTTTATAGAATAGCAATAGCTGGGATGGTGGGGCCATCTACACAGGATGAATAAAAAAAGGCCAGTTAAGAGAGTTTGGGAAACGAAAACCGCACTGAAAAGAAGAAGAGGTAAACCAAGGGAGACCTGGGACGACGTAATAAGAAAAATCCTAATGAAAAAAGGAAAGACAACGTCAGAAGCCAAGAAGATAGCCGTAAAGAGAAAGGACTAGACAAAATTTGTGAAAAGTGAAATGCGATAGATTGTGACTATGTACTTTTTTATTCACACCCCTACATTCTTCATAAGGGTATTTTTGGGGGACTTGATTATATATATATATATAATATTATCCACGAACCGTGTAATGTAAAAATTCGAGCATTTCAACTATCCGACGGCACAGGATAAAGGTCAGAAAATGATGGTTTATACTAACGAACTTAATACAGGAGTTTGCTCTACGTATCCCTTGTCTTTCAGGGGGTAACAAGCTTGTAATTTAAAAGTAACAGTCCAAATCATTCTTACGTAGTTTTAATATAGAATAAGACCGTAATCAACTCGAGTTGAAGTACATGTAATGATTTTTTTTGGTTTCTTTTAATATACAATCATTTTTAACATTCTTAGGCGTTTTATTTCTCAAAAACCAGTAGCCCATACGTCTATGTTACAAATTGTTTAAATTCGCATTAAAATTCTGTTCCCTATTATTGCTAAAGTTGCCTTGAGGCCTAGCCTAATTGAAATTGGCTTGTCCCTTAAAAAATTTTGTTAATTGCTTCGCTCCACGTTTAATTTAAGGAAACAGTTTTTTGCAATGTGATTGTTGCGTTCACAATTGAAACAAACTGTATTTTGTGTCGTGTGAACTGTGAAAACTGGATTCTTTTTCCTTAAGCCCGGTTTTTTATTGTCTGCGCATGTTTTAAATCGTTAGTTAAAATTTCTGTGCCTAACGTTTTTAATTGTATTACATAATTTGCAATTGATTCGTCGAGTTTTTGGAAACATTTACCTAACTTAATTAATTAAGGCTTCTGCTGGAAATTTTGTCAGTGTGAATTTGTTTATTAGTTTTTTTTTAAGTTCGTCCCTATCTGTTCTAAAAAATCTGTAGGCATCGCCTGTCAGTCTAAATTTTAAAATATTTAATTTTGCGCTTGCTGACCAATTGTCTAAAATTGCCCTTTGTTCAAATTTTTTGAAGTATTCTTTAACATCCTTTTTTCCCATGAACTTTCTACCGTTGAAGCTATCATCCGTAAAGTAACAAAAGGTTGAATAGGGGTAGAACTTCCCGATAGTATATCAGTAGCCGTTGCGTTCGTTTCCATTTTATAAAGTTTGTAATTATAGCGTGAAATGTTTTGAAAGTATAGTACTTGTATATTTTTTGTGAGCTTTTCCACTAATTTTCCCTGTTTATTTTGAAATTTATATATATTTGCATTTATACGTGTAAAACTTCAGTTATGCAAGCTGTGACTCTTATTTTCTTACAACTTGTAAAATAATCGCCGTTCTAATTGTTTATTTTGAAATTTGTATAGATATTCGTGGTCCATTTCTGCCGGCCTAAGCTGTTGTAAAATATTTTCTAACCAAATTATTGTTACAACTAGCGTTCTGCACCCAAACTGGGCGCGAAATAATTCATTTAATGCAATTTGTACAAGAGTGATCCATTTTGTGTGTCGAGTTAATTTTGAGGTTAGCTATCAAAGTGGCTTCAAGCAAGCAAGCAATGAAAATTATTACGTTGGATGTGTTAGAGCAAGGTTTTTATCATGGTGTAAAGAATACAAGGTGAAACGTTCCCGGAGATGCGCAGTCATTCAGAAAATAGAGGGGAAATGTCAACCAATCCCCCATGGGCCTACATAGGAAATCTATGGTGTAACCATAGACGCGTTCGTATATTTTTGCTGGCACTGTCAGTCGATATCAAATTCGAGGTTAGCAGGTTAGGTTTTTCGTCAGTCTGACACCAACTGACGCAAAACCTAACCTCGAATTTGACATCGACAGCGTCTTCAACAATACACTTTAGTACTACCAATCGTGCGATTTGTGGGCCCATGTCCTTCTATTGGTTGAATTTGAGGTCTGCCCACATTCTGCGGAACATTATACCTTGTATTCTTTACACCATGGTTTTTATAATTGATTTTGGATTTGTTTATCTTGTCTTGTTACCTGCTTCTTACAAAATGCCTAAGTTGCGTATTAATTTTAGGTCTGCACCTCTTTGTACAGATTTTAAAGTGCTGTAAATGATTTAATTACCAGAATCAATGCTGAAATTTTGGAATTGATGTTACCGTATTGTTCTTAATGGCATAAATAAGCCACTTTTAATTGTATTTTACACAGACCCACCAAAATATAGCCCCTAGGGGAAATTTTCCCATACTATGACTGTTGTAATGAAGTTATTTAATTTATAGTTATTTTTATTGTTCACAAGAGTGTACAGGCATTACATTAAGTAAATTTTTTGACGCCGTGTAGTCTAGTTTACCATGTGGAACGGGGATGGTTGTTTTAGAGTGTAATCAGAATGTTACAAGAACATATTAATTGCCAGTGTTTGCCCTAGTTCTTCCACAAATGTAAAAAAAATAACGAACATTAAATTTTTAGGGGTTGTAGCATTTAATTCAGAAAGCTAGGGTAGTTGGCTGCCATTTGTAACGTATGGTTAGCAGATGTTTATTTGAGTTGTGTTTAAATTTTAGAACAAAAAAAAATGTGTAAGCGTTGAATCATTCAGGGGTTGAAAAATTTAGTTAGGGGTTGTTTTTAAGGGTAGTTTCAGCTGCTCGCTGCCACCATTTGTAACATAGCCATATGAGCTACTGATTTTTGAGAAATAAAACACCTAACAATGTAAAAAATTATTGTATATTAGAAGAAACCGAAAATAATCATTACATGTAGCATGTGAGCAAACGAAAATGAAATCAAGCTAGGATTTGAAATATTTGTTTGTGTTGGTGGCACTGTAAGTCTATGTCAAATTCGATGTTCGCAAGTTAGGTTTTGCATCAGTCTGTGTCAAAACTGACGCAACACCTAGCCTGCTCACCTCGAATTTGACATAGACTTACAGTGCCACCAACACAAACAAATATTTCAAAGCCAAGCTTGATTTTATTTTCGTTTGCTCACATGTTCCTTCAACCCAAGTTGCTTACGGTCTTATTCTGTATTAAAACTATGATTTGGACTGTTACTTTTGAATTACAAGCTTGTTACCCCCTGAAAGGCAAGGGATACGTAGAGCAAACCCCTGTATTAAGTTTGTTAGTATAAACCATAATTTTCTAACCTTTATCCTGTGCCGTCGGATAATTGAAATGCTCGTTACATTACACGGTCTGTGGATAATATTAATGAATCAAAAATGTTTATGCTGAATTACGGGAACCGCCGGGCTTCCTTCTCTTGGGGGTAGGTGTTTTGAACCCGAAGTGCTGCAAAGCACCTGTTTTATAATTAATGCGGATCGAGGACCGGGAAAGAACTGCCCAGAGTTGCTCGAGCGCCTTCCAGGAAAGTACCAAATTCCAAACTTCTTAATGGCAAGACCGATAACATTTCATTAATATGTAATTGACGAGTTGGAATTATTACAGAAATTTGTGAAATTTAATTATGCATTGTCCATACATTTTCTTTAAGCAAATCCTTTTTTCTTACCTTTTATGAGATTCCCACGCTGCACATCTTTCTTCTAGACACACTGTATGGAAAATGGTATTAACAATTAACTAAAGTATGATATCAAAAATTATCTTCATCTAGTATGGATATACAATTGTTCATAATGTATGAATGCAACTACGTTTATAGTTAAATTTCGAACTTGAGAGTTGATTTTTAAGTGACTTATAGCTGCATTCATAAATTAGAAACTGTTCTATAACGCTGTCTCTGGTCAGAACTTGAATGGGAGTTCCACGGCTGCATCTCTCGGCGCCTCGTGGTACGGCTATCACAGAAAAAAGTTGGTCCCGGCGGTCATAAAAACATCATGACAGTCGTTAGTGGGGTTGGAAGTCCTCATAACTGCACAGCGACGCCTATAATTGGCCTAACGGCTGTTGGCTGAGTGCGAATTAAATTAAATTAAAAATTTTAATTAAAAAAACCATACTGGATGAAAATAATTTTTGATCGTACTATAGTTGGAAAGCACCAATAGAAAGCTAGGTACGGAAATAATAACCATAAAGAACAAAACTCCATAGGTGGAATAATATTTTATTCCCAATTACCCTTAATCATTTACATTGACTCTAGATCAGAATATGCCTTAAATTCAGGCCAACACACGGCCATCGCACTCCGATCCACAGCGTGTGTTGTGCCAATTTTAAGAAAAATGTAAATTGACTAGAGTGACAGAAACCAGTGGGAATGCATTGCAACGTATATACATAGTACTATCGAGGCGTGCGCCCCGATAATCAAAAAACGTTTTATTTACATTTAAGTATTTATACATCTCTCAATAAATAATAAATTATATTAGTTCGGACACATTTTTTTGATGTGCAAGCACACGTTTCAGTCGTAGTTAACACCTTGCAAGGAATCGAAACAGTACTACTAATAATACTAAAAAAGGTCGACGTTGCACATCAAAAAAAGTAAAGCAATGTGCAACAAGAATCAATATATCGTGCTGCCTTTCCACATTGATGGCCTCGCGAGAAGCTTCCGTAATAAAATAACTCGTCAAACGTACTTTTGATCTTAACGGTCAATGAAGAAAGGCGCTTCATTCATATCAATGCTAAAATACTGACAAGACAAGAATTTAAACTTTAAAAAGAAAATTATTCTATCTAATGTTGGAACAAGATATTCTGATGCTATTTGATGCATTAGTGTCGTTTGGATATATTACAGAGACTAATAATTACCGTAAAAATAGTTGCACAGCTTTTATTATAAGAAATGCAAAGATTTTACACAAAACGTACAGGGAAAATCTGGAGTGCTGCAACCCATTATTATTTTGCTAAATATTCGAATTTTTTTGTAAAATGAATATTTAGCCAAATAATGGAGCTGAAGCGATTCAGACTCACCTTGCATACATTTAATAGAATCTAGGCAAGTGATTTAAAAAACAATTCTTTGCATTTGACAGCAACACATAGATACGGTATTAACACAAACCATGGCCTTACATTCCAGCATCAACGTCTCTCAGTTACCAGTTACAAAACCATCGATGCTGAATTGCTGACAAGCAAGTCTCTACAGTGCCTTTCCTAACAACTTAAGCAAAATAACTTCTGGATTTTGGTGCGGCTGCAAAAATTAGCCGCAAGCATCAAATATTCAAGATGAAGTCCTTACACTAACAACAAACGTCTTTATATAACACAGATAAAAGTGTAAAATTTAAAACACACATCAAGTACAACTTGCATTGATCAAGAGTTAGTCGTAAAATAAGTTAGGTTACATATACCACATATGTTTAGAAAATGCAGAATTACGATAGTGATAGTTCATAAATATCGATTAACGGCGTTGCTCAACAAAGGCGGCAACTAAATTAAAGGAAACGTCGCCGGAGGCAACAACAACACTGTTCGTGGCAGCTCAAAAACAAATAAAACAACAACGCAACAAAAACACGTTTGCCTAAATCACAGTAAAAAGTACAATACTGGGACGACATTTCTACACAAAGGAGCGAACCTAGCGGAGATCTTTGGGGTTTGAGGCTACTATCGAGGTCAACAGAGGTTTATTATCTTTTATTGCAAATGTGGCGGAGTGTTCTCCTGAATATGTTAACGAGTATGAGATCAATTGGACAACGGACAGGAGCCTGATTGTTTTTACTGTATTTCTATTTATTAATCAGATGAAATGTAAATACCCCAACCGACAGATTTGCAAACAGATACATTTAAGCTGTGAATATTTAGCTCCTTTGTTGTCTGAGCCCTTGGCTATCTCTAGAGCGAGCAAAAGTAATTTCAAAAGGACCTTTACAGTTGGTTACACTTCTGAATATTGTAGCACACATTTACCAATTCTAAAATGCAGTCTTTTTTACTTTTTCTGTTCACATACTGATGTTTTTATTTAAATAGATGTGATAGTAGATGGGTGGATTATTGTCATTTTTTAATACAGTTACTCGAAAATAAATACTTTGATCAAAGAGAGGAGGCACTCTAACATGCAATGATGGAAAAAGGGGATGCTATGACAAAAGGGCAATAGGAAAACGAGGGTAAGACAAAATGGTGTAATACCGTTAGGCGAGTGGGTCTCCTTCCCAGTCAAATCCACCTGCATGGTATCTGGAGATTTTTTAAAAGATTTTTTCCTCCTTCACTCAAGAAAAAGGTTAGGTTGGGTACTTATTTTCGAGTAATTTTATAAAAAAACAAAAATCTCAAATAACAATAACTAATTCGGCATTTATGTTTGACGTGTTGTTTTTTAATGACAATTATATTTTGAAGAATTTGCATAATTGTTTTTGAGTAATTTACGTAATCCAAATAGCACATGTATGCCGGCCATTAGACGCTGCGTTCTTCAAACCATTGAAGTCAGCTTGGTACTCACATAATGAAAAATGTTTAATCGACTCGGTTTCCCACATTGTTGCGAAAGACGTTAGAAAATCTCGACGATAAAAGCAGTGACAACATAAAGAACGGATTTAGAACATCGGAGATTTTTTCTGTTAATCAGCTAAAAGTTCTAAGGGGACTCCCCTGGTTTTCTTCCAGCAAATGGTATTTCTAATGAAAATTTATACCCACCATGTGCAATGTGTTTGAAGAAATAATAAAGAGACATGTTTCAGCAAGAAAACAATGAACCTTGAAAAGAAAAAAAAAAGCTCAATATTGAGGAGAGTTTGTTTATGATGGTAAAATTTCTGGGTAACAAAAGAACTAAAAAAAGTGTTTGAAAAGATTTGTTGCAAAAATGGAAAAAAATAAGTAAGTTGCTTGAAGGAATATAAGCAGTTTGGGACATTTGTTTACCCTGATGTTGAAGACAATATATTTTATATTACTTTTTTTCAAAAACGGATAAAGCTTAACTCATTAACTCTTTCAGAGAAAATTGTGAGGAAATTTGTCGCAACAGTCGTTGAAATTATCCACCACAAATAAATTTCTAGTTCTTTGATGCCCAGTAAAAAACGAAATCACAAATTTCCAAAGCTTCTCTTTTCTTATTATTTATGGAGGCAAGTCTAAGCGAGTTTTTTTGGAGAAAAATTCCATAAACCTTAAAAAATTGGTACAATCAAGGAAGTTGGTGGAGATACTACATTTACCTTGTTATTGAATATACTAAAAGCACCCTAAAATCAAAGCCACCATATTTAAAAAATCGCGGCTCATTTTTGGACTTTTCTGTATAATTCCTTAACTGTTGCAGATAGAAAAAAGATTGAAATATAAAATGTACGCCATAATAAAATTAACAATTTTTGTCATTACCACTTTTCTCGAAACCTTTTGCATTGTAGATTATTTTTCTGTTTAGCAGATTTTTGATTTATTTTAATAAGTTTTTATTTTTCATACTAGCACGATAAATTATGGTTGAAGAGATATGTTTACTTTGCTGTAAAAGCCTTAAAGAAGAGGAAGTAGTTGTCGTTCGAAGAAGGCTACTCACGTTCATTCATACAAGTCAAGAGAGCAGAAATAAAAACATGAAATCATTGCTAATGCTAACCAACATACAATTCACGTGTTGTGTTGGAAATACTATACTAGGCTTAACTTCATTAAGGCTTCTACTAAGCTAGAAGTCAGCAAGCTGCCATGTTTAAGACCACCAAGTAAGATTCAATTATAAAAGAAACTGCTTATTTTGAGATCAGGAGATGGAGATTCTTAATTTACAAACCAAAGGAGACAAATGAGAAGGGTTGAAACTAATGAAAATAGACTTGATTCTTCAAATTTGTGCCATTCACAAAGTTGAATTAGGGGAGATAATTAGTACTTGTGTAACAATGTATAGATCTTGCACCATGGAAAGCAAGGTATCATTTAAACTGCTATTCGGATTTCCAAAAGCCTGGTTGACAAGTAAAGCCCGATTCATATTTTTAGTGCAAAGCACATGCCAGGCACGGGCACTGCACGGGCTTGGCAAGAGCAAGGATTTCTTCAAGCATTCACACTGCGGCGAGTTTCAGTCGTTCTTTAAGAGCTTTTACAATATGTTTTCAACTTTAACATTAATAAAAAAATCTTTAATTTTAGACGAAGAAGATAAAGAGAACTTTGTAAAGTGCTGCCAAAAAAGAAAACGACGTTTTTGGGTACATAATATGCTAAAAAGTCGTAACAAAGATGTAAAAAATCATACAATTCTTCATTTTTGTGTACATATTCTAGTAGCATTTTACTCATCTCCGCTGCAAAAGTTTGTCTCTGCTGACACCTCATTATTTTGTTGATTTCGCCTATCGACTGCCCGGTTAAGTATTCACACAAAACTTTTTTTGCGAAACGGGCTCGGCACGTGCTCAGCAAATATTGTTGAAAGAAAAACCTTGTGCAAGCGCCGTCGCTTGCCGAGCAGGTGACCGCCTAGTGTGAATGCCCCTCGACAAAATGCATAAGATTTCATCAGAAATAAATTTTGCCGAGCGCGTACCCTGACCGTGTATGGCATGTGCCTTGCACTATAATATGAATCGAGCTTAAAAAACTTGCTTGACAATGTTCCTTTTGATTACCTTGAGGAAAAACAATTAATGTCATAGCAATAGAACCGAGACACATCATTAGACATTTGCCTGGAGTAGGGGACGAAGAAATGTTTAATCTCATTGGAAGAGCCCATAAAATTTTATCTGAACAGTACTATAAAAACAATGAAAAAACAGAGATTCAGTTGTTATAAAACAAGACAAACAGCCAATGTTTATGATATCAAAAATTATCTGACATTTGGCACAGACCTAATGTCAGATCTGATACCCTTCTGGATACACAAATGTATAATTCAAAAACCGCTAGGTGTTTAGAAAAAACGGTAAAAAAAGTAAAGTTCAGAGCGCTATGTCTTTCCGAAACACAGTCAATCTGGCACACCGTCAACGACGTCCTAGGTGATGTAGCATCACGCCTTTGACAACTGCCTTACTTTACCTACTTCTACAACTGTGGTTTCGGCGTCCAATTTTTAAAGTGACTGGATGGGCCGCCCGCCAGCTGCCAGATTTGGGAATTGAACCCTATACCGTAGCACCGCAGTCGAGCTCCCTAACCGCTCAGCCACACTGGCGATAGGAAAAATGATGATAACAATAATTATTTACTTATTTTACTATAAATTTTTATTGGAAACTTCTTTTTCTATCTGCAATGGTTAAGAAATTAGGTACATGCAAAAAACAAAAAATGAGCCGCCATTTTTAATATGGTCCCGTAGCACAGCTTTGATTTTAGGAGACTCGTTTAATAAGAAGGCAAACGCAACAAATGCAAGATCTACACATTACCCTTTTCTGTGACATAACAATTTTCTCTCTTTATTTAATAAGGAACTGGATGAAACAAAAAATTTGTTTATCTACGACCACCAATAAAAGTAGGCCTTTTAGCGCTAGCTTGTTTCACTAAAAGTGACGTTTTATAGTTTACCGTGGTTAAAGAAATCAGCTGTTTACTTTTAGCGCATCTGTGGTATAAAGTGAAGTGAGGTTATAAAACTACAATTTCGAACTGGAAGTGAAGTTGTAAAGTTATTCTAGTTGCTTCTTGCGTTACAAGTAAAGTGTTTTCGAAATAATTAAAGCGTTATGTAATGAATACAGTCAGATGTGGAGTATTAATAATTACATTTTGTAACTGACCTTGACTACTGTCATTCTCAAACATTCGCCCGTGCGGCATGGCCTACTGTTTATTATGACATAAATTAGAAGTGTCATAGATGCAAACCTTTGTTAAATCGATATTTATAGATTAGTAACAGTAAAATTGAGGTCGTAGATAAAATATTGTATGCAACGCGTGCTAAAAGTCGTTTATGCACGAGATATGTTATGAAACTCAGCCTTCGGCTTCGTTTTATAAGTTTCATGTCTCGTGCATAAACGTCAACTTTTAGCACTTGTTGCATAAATAGCTATTTTGGTCAGGTCCCCTGCAAGTATGGCTTGTTTTATAATACCGCCAATGTGATATTTGTCCAAAATGACAGTAAAATAACACGCAACAATAAGCAAGCGAGCAAGCCTAAAATCTTATTTTAAATGTTAGGGACTTCTTCGAAGAGGAGAAACGTCGAATTACATAGGTCAAGAATGTCTTAGTTTCAATAATGTGCTATTTGGAGCATCCATTACATTAAAGGTTAGGTATACGCCAAATTCTCTACTACCTGTGAACTAAACGATCTTTTTGAATTTCACTGTAATATAAAACATGTTTTAAATGCTATGTTTTGTTATTTCTGATGTCACAGAAAAAGGGTAATGTGTAGACTTTACCAAATTCCTTGCTTGTAATAATTTTTTTCAAAGACAAAACTTATTTTTCTAGCATATTATCCATTTGATCGTGTATTTTCTGTATTTTATTTTCAAAATTCTGTCTAACCTTGATCGGGTTTGTATTTCTTTTCCAGTAGCATAAAATGATACCAATATGGAGCAATATTTTATGAAAAACTGTCGATCAAATTTTAAATTCTTGTTTCTTGATCAATAAGACTTTACAAATAAGGCGGTCGTCGTGTACTATTATCCATTCACAAAACTCGTGAACGGTCAATGTCAAATATTTGCAGAGTGTACCTGGAAATTCGGACCATGTTTTAACAATTAATAACACACTTGAAATACACTCCATTTGATTAACAATCGCAAATAGACTTTTAACCGCGACTACAGGTTAATTTAGCTCGCTTCCAACTCTCGAACGGCAGCGAAAACGAACGAAAATGACCAAAGATAGTACAAGCTGTCGATAGCGCCGCGACGGCTATCCCCGGCATTGGGGCCGCTTTTATATACAGCCATCATAGCAAGTTACATCTCCTTAGTACAGTCTTCTTGCTCTTAACATAAGTTTGTAAGAAGCAGCTTGTTCAATTCATTGTTGATTCTGACTTAATATTTTCATCATTCTCTAGATTTTCCATAACATTTATCAGTTCTTTTCTATATATATAGATGGTGTTAACTCCTAGCAAATGAAAATCCCATCTAATTTGTAAAGATTGTGGTAATCTTTGCTGAACAATTTCCTCCAGCACTCTCGTTCTTTTGTATGGAATTTGAAAAAAAATGAACACATGTAAAGTACATTTTTTTTCTATTATAATTTTCAAGGTCAACTTTCTAGGGGATAAGTTGCATTCCTGCAGGGTATCTAGTTTTAATAATGTTGGTACAGAGATTTTTAGTTCTTTTTTTCCACTAAAAAAATTATTGTCATTTTGACAGATATGTCATAGTAGTAGGTAAAACGAACAGCATAGTAAAATATTGCAAATTTATTAATTATTAAACTTGCAATATTTGAAAATAAACATAATGAATGTTTGCAAAATTAAAGAAATTTGTCAAGAGTTCAAATTAAGAAACTTTGACATTCAAAATTGACACATAACCATAATTTTGAAAAAGTTCTACCAACACGAGGTATACAAATTTCCTAGCGGTTTAATCACATATCTACCAACATTGTAACACTTTTGACAGTTATTATAGAAAAAAAAAAAACTTTATATAAAACATATACATATTTGAACTGATCGATTAACTGACGCTGCACTATTCATGATATCATGATCAGGTTAATTTGATACCATAGCAATGAACATAATTCACTAAAGGATATCTTTTGTTGTTAGGCATTTCTCTAATTAAAGGGTCGATTTATTTTAAATTGCAGTCTGAGATTGAAGCAGCATCTTGGTCAACAGGATTCCCAAAATTCTAAAATCTTTCTACTGAATTTCCACCAATAATGTGACACAAAATGATAACCAGTTGGATTTTGCTAGATACATCGGTTGTTTCATCGGCAATACCCATCAGCTTTTAATTTTTTTTAGCTACTTCTTTGTGGTTACACATCAAGCAAGCATTCTAGTAACTCATTTTGTATTGCCTTAGAGCAGTGTTTTTCAAACTTTTTCGAACCGCAACCCCTCTACAAGCAGAAAAAATCTCGCGACCCCCTGACCTCAAAACAGCCAATGACGGCTCGAGGCGTTCAGTGGTCAGCTGTTTGCATTCAATGTTAAGTGAAGAACAGTAAAGTATTCTTACGTTCCCCCCCTTAATTATAAATAATATATATTAATATTTTAAAATATATAAATACATAATCTACCATTTAATTATTTACTAATAGTAATTTTCGATACAAGTGCGTAAAGCTAGTATTTAGTCACGTGTGGGGTTAAAACTGGAGCGTTTTAAGCCCCGCGAATGACTAAAGATGCATATCTTGCTGATTTCTTTGACCACCTAAATATTTTAAATAAGAGTCTTCAAGAGGGAGAAGAAAACATTCTAACAGCTAAGCATAAGATTAATAGATTCATTAAAAAATTCGTTTCTGGTAAACGTCTCTAGAAAAACTTATGATTGAATCATTTCCTTGTGTTCAGAAGATTGTCGAAGAGATTTCAACTGATCAGTCATTGGTCATTAGCGATAACATTCCTAACGTGGTTGTGGGATTGCAAAATTTAAACCAGCAACTATTGTGTTACTTTCCAGCATAAGAATCTCAAGCTGGCAATGGGAAAAGATGGATGCTAAATCTTTATCTGGATATGTCAGTGGAACTGGCAGACCTCACCACAACGATGGAAGAAAAACTTATAGAACTTGCTGCTGATGGAATGCTCAAAATTGAATTTCATTCGCAAGAGATTGACGTTTTCTGGTTAAAACAAAAGGTACAATACCCAGAGCTTACAAAAGATGCTCTGAAATTACTAGTGCCATTTGCCACATCCCACCTGTGTGAGCTAATGTTTTCTTTAATGGTGGATATAAAAACGAAGAAAAGAAATAGACTCGAGTTTTAAAAGATTTGATTATTTGCTTCTCAAATATAGAACGACGATTCGAAAAATTTTGAAAGAAAAACAGGTACACCCTTCTCATTGATGCCTTCAGGTATGTGTGTGTATTTTTTTTTTATTTTCGAATTTCGAATAAAAGGTTAAATCATTTTGTTGGTTGTTTTTCTTTTCTGTCTTTTTTTTTAATTAATTTTTTTATGGTCACCAGCTCGCGACCCCTTTAGAACTGCTTTGCGACCCCCCTGGGGGTCGCGACCCACAGTTTGAAAAACACTGCCTTAGAGGTTCCTTGAATACTGACAATCTTGTAGAACGATCTAAATTCCTGTCTAAGTGAGAACTAAAATTCAATACAATTAAATTACTATATTTTAGACATATCTATTCTTATCCACTTGCTCATCGTGCACCGCTATCGTTTGTCTATATGTTGAATCTAATTGAGTTAATATATTTATTTGACCAAGCAAAGTCAGTTTTAAAATATTGTTTATGTGTACTTTAGATTTTTCATGCCTTTTCATCTTTCATTACCCAGACGTGCACTAAATCAACACCATTTTTCGTACATGTAACTTCACCTCTAAACAAAACACATGTAAAAATGTTTGCCTTTCTTCACATCCACATACTCAATGGTTTTTCAAATACATATTCTAGTTTATATTTCCTATTGAAAGTTAACATATCCTTATCTTTCGACCTACTTCATGCCGCTCCCATGGCAGCCTATCAATTATCGAAAAGCTTTGTGCTGCTTCGATCTGGTTCCGAGTCCAGAAAGCATGCAGTGCTTATGGTACAGTTAATATTCAAGAAATATAAATTACTCGTGCTTAAAATGAGAAGAATGATGAAAAATAAGTACAAAAAAAGTTTCTATCAGAATAAAAAAATCTTGAATGTCTGGTTCATTACGGTAGAGCCACGGCTCCACACACATCACTACCCCACTTTTTATGTCAAATGTTTTTGCTCTTTTGCTTTGTAAGAATTCCAACATCTTCAGGATTTTTTAGACTTACACTTGTACATTATTTGCTTTATAAAAAAACCATCTGTCATAATTTAACTGCAAGTAGGCTTAGAAGACACAACAAAACAAATACACACCACGTAAATTTCACATTTTTTCAGTAACAATTTACAGTAATTTGATTGTAAGAGCTCAATATAAAAGCATTTGACATAATCTCGTATACCATAGGATCAATGCTGTTTGTGTTTCTACAGACTTCTTATAGTTTTGTTTGTCAAAAAATCAAGAAGGTGCTGCAACTTTAAAAAACAAAAGAATAAAAACATTTGAAAATTCTCCTAGTCTCTCGCTCTGTACACTACTACCTAATTGTGTACAAAAATGTAATTTTGTTAAATATTGTGAAATAATTCAGCCCAAAAAGGTCAATTTGAAACCACTTCTGCTCAACCGCGGCCACAACCCAAGCATCCGTTGATCTCTCCATTAAAAACACGTTCGAAAGTGGTTTTCTCCAATGGCAGCAAACCACACCTACCATCTGATTTGTACTAAATTGAAATTGTTCATTAAAACACTACATGAGGTACAATGACCAGTAAGTCAAAATATTTACCGAAGCAACAGTGAGATACCCACAAAAGAAATACATAGGGTTTTCTAAAAAACGGACTCGGCCGAGCGCGAAAGGTGTATGGGATGCGAGGGGCTGCGTGCCAGCCTCTTCTTGGGCAGCTTGTCCAGTATGGTGAGCAGCCTGATGAAGTCTGGTCGCTCGCTAGCCTTGTATGACCAGCACAACATTAGAATGTCCTGTGATAAATACACAGTTGATTGGAGCCACAATTTGTTTTTGTTTCGTCACAGCAAATACTCTCTTTTAGAACGGTAAGCTTACCTTTACATCGCGGGATGCTTGCAGATTAGCAAGAGGTTGCTTCATGCCCTTTCCCACCTGCCAGATAATGGCTTCTGGTGGCTGCGCTTTGAATGGCCATTCCCCACACAACAGCTCATACCAAACAGTCCTGTAAATCGTAAAAAGATTACGATAGAAATGACAAATATCATAAGCTAATAATCAATACACACCCAAACGCATACACATCCGAGGATTTGCTGAAGGGTAGTTCGTCGTCATGCGACTGATGCGCTTTAAGACTGCGCATGATTTCAGGAGCCAGGTAGCACAGCCAACCCGCAGGAATACCCAGAGCGTTGCTTTTTCTAAAAAAACCAAATTGGGCAATAATCATCAAACAGCAGCACAAATCCGCGGCACTCACCTATTCCCAAAACATAACTTTGTAACGCTAAATAACCCGAAGTCTGTTATCACAACTTTCCCATTCTCGAGAAAGATATTTTTGCTTTTTAAGTCTTTGTGTACAATTCCTTTCGCATGAAGGTATCCCATACCCTGTCAAATTCAAAACGTGAGCTCTGCAGAGGTACAACAAAATGCCAGTCTTACCTGTGTAATTTGTTGGGCCACGATTGTAGTCTTGTTCATATTAAATTTGTCCTTTCGCAAGTGTATATGAGTGTAAAGCGTCATACCCTTACTGAGACTAGTCACAATGGCCAACCTCGGCGGGTTCATGCAGGCCCCCATGAACAGTACCAGGTTTTCATGCCTTGTTTTACGAAATGTAGATACCTAAGCACATTAATCGAATGAAATTTTATATATTTTTATAATATGTGCCTGCCCAAGAAGTTCATAACTTCAATATTTACAAGAATATAAGACAATGATATTAATTAACTTGCTAGCTAAACCATCAATTTTTATTAAGCAACTAAATATTTCCTTGATTGCTCATTATACGAGGACAGTTCATATATGAACCGAGTATGTGAGGTTATCTTCTTTCTCTTAATATAGGTTTTATTATTAGATTGAACACTCTAGTGTAGATGGTGTGTTCAAGTACCATCAAATAAGGTCACTAAATTAATAAGGTGCCGCCATTCCATTCCTCGCGTGAGAATGTGAGAAAATTGTGAGATAAAGATAACTAATACAAATTTCCCAAGTGTAATAAGGAAGACACTAGTTTTTGGAGATTTTCTGTTTGGTGTAGTGGCGCTGCTGTAAAGTGAAATTAATGTTAGATTGTGTTTGTATCCCCAGTTGGAGAAAATTGTGCGACAAGGATAGATATAAAAAATTACTAATGGCGGTACCTTTTGATATAGTGACCTTACCATCAAAATTAATGCCAGTATCATAATACAGGGTGATTCATAATTAGTGAATCAAACTGAAATGATAGATTCCTCATGTCAAAGTTCAAAAAAAGGTTCAGGGTCATTTCAATTCCCCCAACTGGGGGCGGGCTGTTATATCGAGAGATCCAAAAAAACCTGTTCCTCAGCGGGCTGTGGAAATTCAACGTATGAATAATATGTTGGCGACACTGTACGTCATGTCAGGGAAGATAGACGGTCGGCCTTACCTTTTGGCGAAAGTTATATTAGTTATTTTGCCGGCTGGTAACTATCGGCCTAATTGGGCTAGCTCGCCGCGAGGGTCGCAGGGTTCCAGCTATGCTAAAAGAGAATACAAAAAAAAGGAGTGGGCGCCAGGTCCTAGTCTCAGATCCAATTCCTCGTGCCGGACCTTACACAAGGTCGAAGATAAAAACCAGCAAGTCGAAAATAAACAAATCAACCAATGAATAGATCACAGCTTTATTCTAAATATATTGGTACGTACTATAGTGCATCGCAAACCCGCAAACATATAAGTATAGAAAAAAAAAGAATATTGCTAATCATCGACAATACTAGATTCTCAAAAATATAAACTAAATACAAGTACATAAAAAAAAGACAATAAAGGGGGCTATTAATATATATAAGTAGGCTAACGCACTAAAACATTTCGAGCATAAAAACAAAATAACGCGAGGTTTAGAGGGAGCGCATCAAATATTGACTTACAAAAAAAAAAACTAGAATAGACCCCGTGAGGCAGGGCAAAGCAGAACCAGGTTATGCAAGCGCTCAGCTGATGTATGTATGTATGTCCTGTCCGATCCTAACGGACCATAGGGCGTCTTGGTAGAGACGTTTCTAGTAGCTGTTTGTAGTAATGGTGATTAGGTAGCTAACCTAATGCACCCCCACTTTCAACATTCTTATAGTTCTTATAGTTTTTACTTAGTTTATTTTAGTTATTATTTCACTATACTTGTCACTAATGTCCTCCACTTTTTTCTGTCCTTCGCACTTGTTTTAATTTCGTTCCAAGTCATGTTTCTTTTATCACACTCTTTTTTTATACTCCTTTTCCATGTCTCTGCTGGGCGACCCCTAGATCTTTTACCTGGTGGTTTATAATCTAACACTTGCTTGGTTATACTTTTATTTGGTTTTCTTAAAGCATGCCCGATCCAAGCCCACTTGCGCTTTTTAATTGTTGAGATAACTGGTTCCTGATTAGTTCTTTTCCATAGTTCCTCGTTAGTAATCCTTTCTGGCCAATGTATTCTTAATATTTTTCGTAAACAGTTGTTTATGAATACTTGAATCTTCTGAATACCTTTTCTATTTTCATTCCATGATTCACTTGCATACAGCAGAATGCTTTTTATTGTGCTATTAAAGACTCGTATTTTTTGTATTCTTACTTAAATCACTAGAGGACCATATTTTCTTCATAGTCATGAACGCTTGCTGAGCTTTTCCAATTCTAGTTTTAATATCTTGATTGCAACCCCCAGTTTCTTCTAGTACGCTACCTAAATAACAAAATTCTTTAACTATTTCCACTTGTTTATTTTCTAATATGATTTCCTTTTTCTCTTCCATATTTATCTCCATCAATTTTGTTTTTCCAACGTTTATGTTTAATCCTACTAGCCTTGCATTTTCCGCCAGTGATTTAATCTTTTGTTCCATATGATTTCTTGTTTCCGTTAGTAAACAAATGTCGTCGGCATACTCCAAGTCTTCGAGTTTCTCAAAAACAGTCCATGTTATGCCACTTTTATTATCTACGGTTTTATTCATTACCCAATCCATGATAATTAGGAAAAGTGTTGGTGAAAGTATGCATCCTTGCCGTACACCACTAGAAACCTTTATCTTATCTGATAACTTTCCCTCGTGCTCTATTCTAGCTCCATAATCCTCATATAATAACTGTATTAATCTGATGTATTTTGCAGGTATTCCATATAATTTTAAGATTTTCCAAATATTCTCTCTGCTGATGCGGTCAAACGCCTTTTCAAAATCTATATAACTTATGTAAATTTCATTTTGCCATTCAATTGTTTCTTCTATCAATATTCTTAGGGTAATTATATTGTCGATACATGAGTGATTAGTTCTGAAACCGGCTTGATTTTCTCTTAATTTTTGGTCCACTGCTTCTTTCATTCTGTTGAGAATAATCCTCGTCATTATTTTTGAGGCTATGCATAGCAAAGTTATCGGCTCCAATTATTGCAGTTTTTGAGATTTCCTTTCTTAGGTAACTTAATAATAATTCCTTCTGACCATTCCTTAGGTATTGCTTCATCCCTCCATATCTTTTTCAGTAGTTCGTATAATAATTCTGTCGTGCTATCAATATCTGCCTTTAACAGCTCAGCCGCTATCCCATCAATGCCCGTTGCTTTACCATTTTTTAATCGATTTACTGCCTCCTTAATTTCGTATTTACTAAACTCTTGATTTACTATGTCCATTTCTTCTATTTCTGCCTCTTGTTGTTGGATCATTGCCCCTGCTGCTTCGTTCATGTTATATGTTTCTCTAAAATGTTCAACCCATCTATTCATTACATCCTTCTCTGTTCTTACTGATTGCCCATGTTTATCATTCACCTGTCCACTATAATTTTTTCTAGTTCCTTTCAATTTCCGAATAATTTCATATTGTGTTTTCATGTCATTTTTAATTGCTGCTTCTTCTGCTGCTTGTAACATTTCATTGAAGAAGGACCTTTTATCTTTTCTTGCTGATAGCTTTACCTGTTTATTTGTTTCATAATATTTTTGTTCTAAATTCCTTTCTTTATCTGTTCCTTCATATTGTAGCATTTTTTGTCTTATACGATTTCTTTCTTTTATTAGGTTCTCTGTTTCTTGGGTGATCCATTTTGGTTGGCTTTTCTTTCCTCTGCCTAACACCGTATCTGCTGTTTCACACAGGGCTTTTTTGATTGTTTGCCAAGTTTCTTCAACTCCAAGAGTGTCGATGTTAAGGTTTTCAGTTTTCTTTCTTAATATATTTTGAAAATGTGTTCTAGTTTCTTCATCTTTTAGCCTTTGCACGTTATAGTGTTTCTTGTGTAATCCCTTATTCCTATGTGCACTGAACTTTAATTTTATTTTTCCTCTAACTAGGTAATGATCCGACCCAAGGTCAGCACCCCTCATACTTCTGACATCTTGTAACCATTTCTGCCATTTATTCCCTATGAGTATGTGGTCTATTTGGTTTCTTGTATTCGTACCCGGGGCTTTCCATGTTATTTTGTGGATCGTTTTATGTTTGAATAAACTTCCTCCAATGATCAAGTCATTTGTGAGGCAGAAATTTATCAACCTCTCGCCATTCTCGTTCATGCTCCCTATTCCTTCTGTCCCCATCACTCTTTCTCTTCCCACATTGTCACTTCCTATTTTCGCATTCATGTCTCCTAATATTATTTTGACATCCCTTTTAAATTTGTGTTGTAGTTCTTCAAATATTCCTTGTAACTGCTCGTAAAATTCATCTTTATTATCTTCTGGGTTTGTATTTGTTGGGGCATAGACACTTATGATGATTATATTGTAAAATTTAGCCTTGAATCTAGCCCATATTATACGGTCTGAGACCCCTTCCCATTCTAAAAGCGAGTTTTCAATTTCTGCTGCTATAATTATTGCTACTCCACTTTCATGTGCTTCTTCTTTTGTTTTGCCTGAGTGAATAATTACATTTTTATTTTTAGTTTTTAGCTTTCCACTTCCTTTCCATCTTATCTCACTTAGAGCCACTATAGTCAGTCTGTACCTTTCCATTTCTCTTTCGACTTGTTCTAATTTACCTGCTTGCATTAAAGTCTGTACGTTCCAACATCCTATATTTTTAACTTTTTTCATATTTATTTCTTGTGTTTGTTCCTTATTTCTTTTACTACCTTTTACTATTTCTTCATTTCCTAAATTTGTCATAGCCTTATCCTTGCCATTGTCATCATCCTTACTCCTTCCCTTACTATGTTTCTTTACGAGTTTTTTATACCAATTGCTGTGTTTTTGGTCATCTGTTTTTGTTTTTCTTCGTTGTTTCTTATTTTTCTATTTAGTTCCTCATTTTCTGCAAATATTTCATCACTTGTATTTCTTATTTCATTAATTTTCCTTGTATTCTCTCCTTGCAGCCGTATCGGTGCTAGTAGACTTTGTTCCCAGGTTTTGTTTTTCTTGGGTATTGCTCCTTTTCCGTTTATTTCTTTAGGCGATTTTTCGTTTTCTTCGTCCGTCGACCTCCCCCTTTTTTTATCCTGTTTCCCTTCTTCTTTGTTTGATTCAGGTTTTTCCATTGTTTTTTCCTTTGCTTTGTTTTCGCTTTCCCCTTCTAATTCTTCTATTTTCCATTCTTCTCCGTTCACTATTAATTTATCGTCGACCATAATGGCTCTTTTTCCTTTCTTTCTGGCCTCTAGCATATGAGGAATTAATTGTTTTCTTGTCTCCCTTGTGTTTTTATCCAAATCTTCTCTTAACCATATTTCTGTTCCTTTCAGTTTTCTTGCATTTTTCATGATTTCTATCTTTTTGGTACGTGTTGTCAGTCGCACCTTAATTGGTCGATCACTTCTGTTTTTATTTGGGTCTCCTATCCGGTTTATCATATCAATTTCGAATTCCCTTATTCCCACTTCCAGTTTCTTGATAACGTCAATAAATACGTTTTTTAATTTTTCTGCATTTTCATTGTCTTCTTCTGGTACTCCGAAGATCACTATGTTCTTTCTCTTTGCTTCTCTTTCCATTATTTGTATTCTTGCTTCCTGTTTTTCCATTGTATCTTTTAACTTTTTAATTTCTTCCTTCTGTTGCTCAATCTTGTAACTCATGCCATCCATTTTGTTATCTATTTGTATTAATTTATTCATTATGTCCGCAAGTGTTATATTTCCTTCTCCTTCAGCCATGTTCACTGTTTAAATATCCCGTTGTTTAATCTCAATTTATTACTTTTATTTCAAACCTAAATGTGGTCCTGCCTTATTTACGTATTTAGCGTTTACCGCACAAGCGGTCGACTTCGCTCGCCCGTCGTGCACCGGCACCTCTTATCTCGTTTCGCGATTATTTAGATTTATTTCCTTCGCGGGCTTTGTTTACGCGTCGTTCTTGTCGTCCCCCAAAAAGCACCAGCAGGTGTTCGGGCCGTCCGCGTTTATCGCCTTGCGCGCATGGGATTCTCGCCCGTAATTTATCGCAGCGTCGGGTGCCTTGAACGCGTTTTATCCCGCTAAATACTCCTTTAAGCCGCTTTTTATGCACTACACTTCACTGTCCCTTCTTCAACTCGCCGTTAAACCACTTTTCGCCGCTTTAAACCTCCGTTTTCCCTCGCAAAAATGTAATTCTTGGTAGCTCACAGAGTGACACTTCCGCACATTTAACCTCAGCTGATGTGAGACCCCGAATATCAGCTCAGTAAGATCCTAAAGTAATTAATCCAAAATTTCTAATGTCAAAACTACGAGGATATATGGCCATATAGTTCACAGAGCAGTTTTATTAATGGAAATACATCAGGTGCATAAATGAACGCTAAAGCAATCGCTTGAATAAACCTACGGCAAACTTGTACCTACGTAGGGACTCGCAAATAAAGTACAATAACGCGGAATTGACAATTATTCTACCGGCGGCTGGCCTTGTGACACAACCGTTACCAACCCGAGATTAGTTATTAGACAAGAACTTAAATTGCAAACGTCAGGCGGTTGACACGCAATGGCGACGAAAATAAATATAAATATCTGTATATTAAACAAACCGCAGGCAACGAACAGTAAGTACAACCCTAAATCTGAAGTAGTTAAACGAAAGATCTAACATACAATTTGCAGGGGAGCTCGATGGGGCGCGGCGGCCGGCAAAAGTAAATATAAATATCTGTGTATTAAACAAACCGCAGAGCTGCCTTCACCAAGTCAGGTAACCTCGATTAATGTTTCGAAGAAGCTCACTCAAATGCACAAAATGGATGCTCGAAATTTGCAATAACGCATTAAAATTATACCAAAAAAAAAAACATGCCCTAACATCTAACTCGACAAAGCATTGCTAGGCCAAGAATATCATACATGCCCTAACTGTTAACGAGACGAGATTCTAATAACTAACTATAGAATTCACCAGGCACAAATAGCTATATCAGTTTCTTGCCTGTAGTAAAAACATGTCGGCTTCTAACCTGGCGTGCGGAGGCCGGGGATGACAGAAGCGATGGAGGTTTCGGCAAACGCAGCGAGAGGCCCAGCGGACCTAGGGAGCGGTGATTGTATCACAGGTGAGTGCAGAGCTACCCCTCCAGCGTAGCTACCAGGGAATTTGTCGAGCTCCTTGACAATTCGATGGTTTCAGGGGCCCAAATCGACGGTTTGGATGCTAGCAGAGTGCAGCTGAACAAGGAGTGCTAAGCCTCTTCAGGGGGAAGTTCAACCTCTCGCAGGAAGCGTCCGAACTCTCCCAAGGTCGTAGCCGACAGGAAATGGATCCCACAGTAAGTCGAAGTCCACAGTAAATCGTATCCGACAGGAAATCGAATCCCACAGGGAAAGGCTATAACGCACAATGCCCAAATAAGCCCCAAATAAGAAGAAACTGGTCTTATCTTACCTCACGCTGGAATTGAGCCAGAAGAAAGGGCAGAAGCAATGCTGACCTCAAACGAATCCGCAAAAGCGAAAGGACGTAAGTACAACCAAATCAAATACGAACGTCTTAAGGGCACATGTGCTTTTTCAGATCCTCCGAAAAATCAAGACGGAGCTGAGCTATACTAATTAGCTCAAAAATTTAAGCACACGGCCGAGGCACTAGCAGCCTGCACCAAGTTTAAAATGGGAAAGACCTCAAAAATTCCACCAGCTTCCAGTTATCAAAACTTTCCAAAATTTTTGGGCCAGTAGATGCGAAAAAAACAGCCTGAAAAATTGTGACTGCAACAAGTGATATCCTTTATCTAGCAACAAAATAGAATAGTGTAGAAGAATTTGTAACAGGGGTTGCCTAAACGCCATACACAAATATCTGTAGGAATATGACCAAAATAAATTTAATTAGTAGAATATGGGTAATTATTCGAAGAGTTGCTTACCAAACTGCTTGATAATTATAGGCAAATAATTAAAAATAAGATACAGCTAAATATACCTAGTTTAAAGCTTGCAAAAATTGACAAAAGCCAACCATAAATATTCAAGTTCAGAATTCAGCTAGCGAAAGTTCAATGCTACGGGGGGCACTCCAAAAGTATCGTAACAGTCAATGTCAAATTCGAGGTTAGCAGGTTAGGATTTGCGTCATTTTTTCAAAAACGGCTCTAACGATTTTTTTTTAACTTTACATTTTTCTTACATTTTTAATGTGTATTGATGTGAGATAGGTGATTTTCCAGTTGAATACTTCTAAAGTGTGTTTATTTTGTGTTTTTTTCTACTTTTTTTATTAACTCCTATTTTAAATAAAACACCCGGTATATTATTACATTTTTGAATTCACCTTAAAATTCTAGAGAAAATTTGTCTCTTCAACTAACACTCGATTTTGTACCGTTTTTGTAGAATTTGTAATTTTTGAAAATTTTTAAATGGTTAAAAATTTTAAATCAAATTTTTGGCCAATTATAAGATCACTGTAAAAGGAAGTTGTGTGAGTGTATCACATCAGATTTTTTCTGAAGCCTCTGTAGTACAGTTGCAGCCAATAAAAAAATGGGATAACTCATATAACAGATTTTCGTCTAATTCTAGCTGCTTGAATTTGTTTTATTAATATGTCATATTGCAATATTGAATATTTGACATCTGGCAAACAATTCCAAATTAGATATGATATGACAAAGTAATTATGCCGCATATAAATGCAGTGACAAAAGGTGGAATAATCGCGGAAATAGACGTAACTGTCCCATTTCTTTTTTGCCGCAACTGTACGCTATTTTTTTTTTCTCTATACCATTCTATTTTGTTTCTAGTAATTATTATATGTCTATAGTTCTCGCAACAAATCTTTTTCCCTTTTTTATATAGAAATAACTGTCTTTCTCTAGGCATCTAGATATTTCTCTTCCAACAGTTTGTTCTTAATTAATTTCTACACTTTCTTTTTTTTTGAGCAGACGGCCAGGGGAATTGAACCCGCGACCTCCCGAATGCTAAGCAGACATGGTAACCCCTAGTCTACAGAGCTCGGTTTATGTCAAAAGAAGACAAAAAGTCTATATAAACATAAAGTACTTTTTTTTTCTATAATAACGGTCAAAGTGTTACAATGTTGATAGATATGTGATTAAAATGCTAGTAAATTTTTATACCTCGTGTTGGTAGAACTTTTCCAAAATTATGGTTATGTGTCAATTTTGAATGTCAAAGTTTTTTAATTTGAACTCTTGACAAATTTCTTTTTTTAACATGGAATCATCATCATCATGAATAAAATCGGATAAAAAAGCAAAACCAAGAAATATTTTAAATTCAAAAATAAAGCAAGAGATATTAAATTATGCCATATCTGTCAAAATGACAATCATTTTTTTAGTGGAAGAAAAGAACTAAAAATCTGTGTACCAACATTATTAAAACTAGGGACCCTGCAGGAATGCAACTTATCCCCTAGAAAGTTGACCTTGAAAATTATTATAGAAAAAAATGTACTTTATGTAGTTAACCAAACGGTTACCTAGATACAGGCTGTTGCTTGTTGCAAAAGTGAAATAATAGTTTCCAATTATTAATAATAACAAGGCATATCAAGTGCAGCAATAGATGTTTAGATACCTTTGGCGGTATTCCCTAGCTGCACCACGTGCGTTACCGCCACAATACCCATAAATAAACACCATATCAGCATACTTCTCTGAAGTAAACCCCTCCATCAAGTAATTAACGTAGGTACAGTTTAACAATCAAAACAAATCGATTAACACTTTAATCGCCACGTGAAGCTAACGTGCATCTCTATCTTTTTATTTACAGCGCCGTGTGATGCTAACTTGCATCTCACGTTGAAAAGTTTTCGTGGCCGTGTGATTCACGGTAGCTTCTCATTGTGCGTAACTTTACATGCTTTGCCTAATGCACGTGGCCTCCTATACCCAACATCACATTTACCCCTTGGATAGCGTATTTGGCTGCCTATTTATAGGCGTTTCAATATTAGATATGTTTTATTGTTTCTTCTACGTAGTGGCCCTTGAGACCCATTTCTGAATTTGTATTGCGGCGATTAACGTGTTAAAAGATTTATAATATATCCCTTGTTATTATTAATAATTGGAAACAATTATATTGTTTTTGCAACAAGCAACAGCTTGTATCTCGGTAACCGTTTGGTTAAGTACATATGTTCATATAGACTTTTTGTCTTCTTTTGGCAAGAGGAATCTACCATTTCAGTTTGATTCACTAATTATGGATCACCCAGTATACATGCTGCTATAATATATCATTTGCAGTTTTTCTATGTACTATATACGGTAGTGATATGTTACTTGTAGTGTTTATACAAGAAGAAACATTTTTGCATGGCATAAACAAAACACAAGAACAACAGTCTTAATCACTTTTAAACAACCGCAAGTAGCATATAGAGAAGGGGGGGAGTACGTTGGAACAACATATATTATGTAAAATGTAGAAAACAAAATAATCAAAATTAAATCAATAAGCTAAATCAAAAATCGGTTTAAAAATTTTATACTTAAAAAATTTAAGATTGATAGTAGATATACCGGGTGATTATTTTTAGTCCCGGACATACAGGCTGGGTGTTACTGTGTGGATGGAGGATTGCTTCTTAATTATTACAAAAACAATTTTGGTATGGTAATACACGATCATTGGACCTATATTCTAAAAATATTTAGGTGCATACAGGGTGATAGACAAAAATATGCCAACCCAAACTTGTGTTTTTTATATAGAACACCTTGTATATTTTTGAATTTTTGGATTTCCTGTCGCATTTAGAATAAAAATATATAAAGTTGTATCTGCATCACTAACCGTTCTAAAGGTATTGTCACTTTAGTACCAAAATAGAGTCAACTTTGGAGCCACGATGCTAGCGCTGTCATCACGATTTTTAAAATCTGTTTGCACCACCGACTATTGAAAATAGTCTACTTACAAAGTACGCGACAAATTTTTTGAAAAAGTGTAAAACTATACAAAATGATTGATTTACGCGAAATGTAATTTTCCTCAATTTTTTTCAAATACAACATCCTGTATATTTTTCCATATTTGTAGATGTAGTTTAAATGCAAGGCCATCTCCAGTAAGTGGACTCTCTGTTAAAAGAATGCGGACAGGAAGATTCTGGATTTTTTTTAATATTTCCCTCTCTTAAGCAGACATGTTACTAATGATTCTGTGCTTAAATGCTAGAGAATTAGGGGAATTACATGTTTTCATATGTGCCCTATGTTTTCCAACCTTAACCCTCAGTTATGTATATGAATTTCGGAAGTGAAAGAAGTGTTCTGCGAAAACAATTTTATCTACTCCTACTGCACAATGACCATTAATTATGATTCATAATTCACAGTTTGCAGCCAATCATAAAATTCTATTTTTATTATTCAATAGTTTGCAAGTTGCAACCAATCAGAAATTTCTATTTTCATTACTCAATAGGTTGTAGCCAATCACAAAATTCATTCTTATTATTAAATGACTTTTGAAGTTAACATCTGTCACAAATGTCATAATTGAGAAATATGAACACAAGACTCCTATTGCATAGGAGTAGATAAAATATCGTATTATATTCGCGATTATGGCCATTATTCACTCAGATGACTTGCTCCACGCGCCTTCGGCTTGTGGTGCAAATGTCATCTTCGTGAATTATGGCTGTCATAATCGCTCATATAATAATATACTATTATTTATTTATAGCAGAGTGCTCTTTGTTTATAGCTGCATTTGATTAAAAGCAGGTAGCTTTTTTCATTACAGTCTGCAGTTGATATGTATGTACTAAAGCTACTTTTTACAGTAGTGTCATAATGAAAAGCAAACGTAGAACTGTATGTATTTAATACTGTATGTATTCTTTGTCATTCTATATTCAAGTGAAGATTAAATAAACAAATTGAAAATTAAAGCATTTCTATTAAGAGGACACCTCAGATTTATGAAATTAAATGTTCCCATTGTGATTCTAAATATATTTTGCAAATACGTCGTAAATTTTGTTATTAGGTTTAAAGAACATATAGCTCAGGTTAGATTCAACAGATACGAAAAATTTAATATTGCCAAACATATTTACGAAATGGGCCATAGTATTACAGAAACTAACTTAAAAATTGTAAATGAGTTAACTTCAACAAAGCAGCTAAATTCCTTTGAAAGTTTAACCATTTTTAAAAATATAGATAATAACATTTTGAACAAAGATGGAGGTCCCATCTCCCACTAATCTTTAGGCTCTGTTAAAATTGACGCCCTCCAGGTCAGATGGTATAAATAGCATTAGAATGTGCGGGAGTGCTGACTTTTACTGTTGATTTGGTGAAGAGCATATCTTCAGTCAAATTTGTCGGGTTAGTCTTTCTTTTCAAGGCTAGTAAAGATGACAGTCTAGCTGTTGAAATGCGTACTTAGGGGTTGTTAAATATTTGTGTGGTTAGGGACTTTTAACGAATTGTGTTTCCCCAAGGAATTTGGAGGTGAACTTTCAAGACTTATAAAATAACACTTTTCTTAACATAATGGCACAAGAATCATTTGTGATGTTAATTATTTCCTTGTCCGACCATTATTTTTCGTTCATTTTTTCTACTAATATAACCAAAAAAATGTACTTCAACATTCACTAATAAGAAGAAAAACAAATTAGTTTGTAACCTAGAATTACATGCTCAAATATGGAAATGGATCAAGAAAGTACCCTTATCTTTCTACAGCCAGCAGTTTTGTTCTGTGAAGATAAAGAGGAAAATTGATTGGAGACCAACAAATGATAGAAAGATGGAAAATGCATTTTTTAGGAAACATTAGAAATGGGTTAAAACAAAAACAAAACCGTATAAGAACAGTAGGGAAACAAACAACCAAATGTAATAATACAAGAATAAAAAAAGCCCCAAAAAAAAAAAGAAAGTGTAGAAATTAATTAAGAACAAACTGTTGGAAGAGAAATATCTAGATGCCTAGAGAAAGACAGTTATTTCTATATAAAAAAGGGAAAAAGATTTGTTGCGAGAACTATAGACATATAATAATTACTAGAAACAAAATAGAATGGTATAGAGAAAAAAAACTAGCGTACAGTTGCGGCAAAAAAGGAATGGGACAGTTACGTCTATTTCCGCGATTATTCCACCTTTTGTCACTGCATTTATATGCGGCATAATTACTTTGTCATATCATTTCTAATTTGGAATTGTTTGCCAAATGTCAAATATTCAATATTGCAATATGACATATTAATAAAACAAATTCAAGCAGCTAGAATTAGACGAAAATCTGTTATATGAGTTATGCCATTTCTTTATTGGCTGCAACTGTACTACGGAGGCTTCAGAAAAAATCTGGTGTGATACACTCACACAACTTCCTTTTACAGTGATCTTATAATTGGCCAAAAATTTGATTTTAAATTTTTAACCATTTGTTAAAAATTTTCAAAAATTACAAATTCTACAAAAACGGTACAAAATCGAGTGTTAGTTGAAGAGACAAATTTTCTCTAGAATTTTAAGGTGAATTCAAAAATGTAATAATATACCGGGTGTTTTATTTAAAATAGGAGTTAATAAAAAAATAGAAAAAAACACAAAAGAAACCCACTTTAGAAGTATTCAACTGGAAAATCACCTATCTCACATCAATACACATTAAAAATGTAAGAAAAATGTAAAGTTTAAAAAAAATCGTTAGAGCCGTTTTTGAAAAAATCGAAAAAAACTGAAAAATCACAAGAGTAAACACCTACTTCCGGTTATGCGATTTTCTTCAAAAGCTTGCTGTCTCATCTACATAGTACACAGAACTTATATATGAAGTTTCAACGCCATACCTCTTTTCGTTTTTGAGATATTCTGTTCACAGACAGACAGACACACACACAGACAGACAGACCAATGAAAAAAAATATGTTTTTTTGGGATCAGGGGACTCTAAAACGTGAAGATCCGTTGAGAACTCAATTTAGAATTTTTGGGGTGAATCCAATACTTCCTTTATAACGGGTGTTCATAAACAGTCGTCATCCCAGTAGGTTTTGACTTCAGAAACGTATGTCTATTAAAATTGAGAAAAAATGCGCTATGACAGTACTCAATGAGCAACTGGGATGACGACTGTTTATGAACACCCGTTAGTAAAAGGAAGTAAAAATCCGCTAACAATAGAATAGCTTTCACTGAAAGGATTGTTAACAATTTTCTGCAAACACGACACTGTATGCAATAATGAAGGAACCAAATATACCAGAAAAACTACTAAAACTAACTGCCATGACAATAACTAACCCATTTACTGAAGTACGAGTCAATGATTCTCTCATTGGAATTTCCAGTAAACAGAGAGAGACCGAGGAACCCACTGTCTACAACACTTTTTAATATCAATCTGGAGGACAGTTAGAAAAAACGCACTTGCTGTCACACACGATAATGAAACATGGATGAAACATAAAAAAAAAATCTGGTGTGATACACTCACACAACTTCCTTTTACAGTGATCTTATAATTAGTCAAAAATTTCATTTTTAATTTTTAACCATTTGTTAAAAATTTTCAAAAATTACAAATTCTACAAAAACGGTACAAAATCGAGTGTTAGTTGAAGAGACAAATTTTCTCTAGAATTTTAAGGTGAATTCAAAAATGTAATAATATACCGGGTGTTTTATTTAAAATAGGAGTTAATAAAAAAAATAGAAAAAAAACAGAAGAAACCCACTTTAGAAGTATTCAACTGGAAAATCACCTATCTCACATCAATACACATTAAAAATGTAAGAAAAATGTAAAATTTAAAAAAAATCGTTAGAGCCGTTTTTGAAAAAATCGAAAAAAACTGAAAAATCACAAGAGTAAACACCTACTTGCGGTTATGCGATTTTCTTCAAAAGCTTGCTGTCTCATCTACATAGTACACAAAACTTATATATGAAGTTTCAACGCCATACCTCTTTTCGTTTTTGAGATATTCTGTTCACAGACAGACAGACCAATGAAAAAAAATATGTTTTTTGGGATCAGGGGACTCAAAAACGTGAAGATCTGTTGAAAACTTAATTTCGAATTTTTGAGGTGAATCCAATACTTCCTTTATAGTAGTAAAAGGAAGTAAAAATATATAATCGAGGAGTGGGCGAAGAAGATTTTAAGGATTGGAAAATAATCGATGAATTAATTTTATTCAATTTGATTCAGGAGTAAAATGACTGTTGCTTAAACAAATCAGTTTGTTTGATTTAATTTGAAAGGGCATGAATTAAACTATATGGAGTAAAATGTAAAATTTTGAACATGTTTATCAGATCTAAATATCTCTTAAACCTTTGATGAATTAATTACTTATACAATTTGTCCAGTCGATATGCAATGCCAATGAACTTGTGATTTAAATCAATTTTATTCACCATTTGACTCCATCAATCGAGAAAAATCTTTTAGTAAATCAAACCGAATTATTCAGCCTTTCTACAACAGTAATCGTTAGATTTGAAATTAATTTCAGGTTGATTGTAATTAATGACTGATGAATATTATTTTACCACAGATGGTATTGCATTGGTATTACAGATGTTAGGCCTAAATTAAGAGAAAGAAGATTTGAGCTTGAAAATCATTTATAGTATTCAAATATAGTAGTGGGATATGAAATTAAACAAATGGTAATCACCTACCTATAACAATAAAAAAAGTCCCTATTGTGCTTACAAACCTTTGCAGCTTCATCTAATTTTATTTTTTTTAAACCATTTTTGCAACTAACCTCAATTCTAAACTGATCCAAAGCCTTCTCATCGTTGAGGTTGTCCATTTTAAACACTTTAATGGCAACATCCCCATGCCAGTATCCCCTATACACTGTGCCAAACCTTCCAGTGCCGATCGACTCCCCAATGCGCAGCTCTTCGAACGGTATGTCCCACTCCCGCATTGACAACTGCAAAACCAGTAACCAAATGTAAAAAAACTTCTCCAAAACAACAGAAATGTACTTACGCTGTTCTGCCTGGGCCACCGATGTCCATCAGTGATGGTTTCGGTGTCCGAGACCTGGCTGTCCTGCGAGTCGACACGAACTGGTGTACGGTCAGAATCTGTGCTCCCAGAGACAGAGACGGTGCGGTCGCTGTCTCGCGACTGCTGCGAGCCGGTCAGCTCGTGGTGCAGACTAGAGGGTGCAGGTAGTGGGTGCGTCTCGAGCGTTACTTCCTTGCTCTCATCGTAGGTTACTTCTGCAAGACGTTTGTTTCAACCTGTTCAGTCAGCTGTTACACTGTCATACCTGGGAAGTGAAACTGCTGCTTGGGGAGCGAGTGCGGTGTGTGACTAGGCTGCAGGGCCGGGCTAGATGGCGTGGAGCTGTTGCAGCTGGAGGTGTTAGAGCTCGAGTCTGGAGCCTACATAGACAAGTGCTTATTAAAAGTTTGCATACGAGTAGGAAACACTGAAATGACAGCGGAAAGTTTAAAGAGATTTTGAGGCCACAAAACCAAGAACGTTCTGCGTCCATTATTTAGATTATTTTGATTTGCAAACAAATATTGACGTTTAGGAATATTCAAGCTTTAAAATTATTAAATAAGAAACCATTAAAAAACATTTTACAGTCATGCACAGTACTTCAAAAACGAGTTACCTATAAAATGCTATGTTGGGTTGATAAAAAATTAAGGTAGTTAAAGCAGTTTAAATTTTTTATTCGTAAGTACTTGCACTCAATAATGGACACAGAATATACAACGAAGTGTATTTATGTGAATGTGTCAAATAAGTGCACTGTGACTCAATCATTATTGGAGCTAGAGCGAATTACACTTCAATTACCTTAGATAATTTCTCGTATGGATCAAAAATGAAAATGGACTCGAAAAGAGTTCCTACCCAACGTAACAAATTTCATCCGTTGACATTTTTGGCAACTTTGAACTTACGAAATCAACTCAATATTTCCTTCTTTTTAGGCATGCTTGTTCAGAACCAAGCCACGTTTACATCAAAGGCTTTTAATTTTTGTTGGCTACCTTTTATTGTACCCATTTAAACTAGTTACTAGGTATAATAATAATTTATACCTTGTTAATTATATTTTTAGAAATTACTAACTAGAAGCCACACAAAAATGACACACTTCTGATGAATTTATGGTGTAAAAAGAATATAAATAAGGCGATGCCCAATTTCAATGCAAATCTCAAAATTTTAGAAAAAAAACACTATAAATGTGACACGAATGTCATATTTTTATTACTTCTGATAGAACTTTGTTAACATTAAATGTTCACGACGGTCAATATTTATTTAAAAAAAATAATAAATGTGAGTTGAACAACTGCAAGCCCTTAATTGTCTTGAAGTATTTTATTACTACTCCATTTTTTTTGTTAAAATTAATATAAAGTAGGTAGTACAACAGTAAAATGTAGGCAAATTTTGTATTTAGATACAGTAAGGTGAAGACTGTTGAAATACACCACTCCTAAATGAAAGAAATTCTAAAACTCTACAACTATTTACTGGAAAAATATATTTAGATCTTCTGCAAACAGTAACTTTTAACAGGTACCGTCTTAGTAAATCATTAATAAATGATATAAATAACAGAAAACCTAAATTCGACCCCTGTGGAACCCCGAAGAAACTGAATTACATATTGTTTTATGTAAGAATACATTTCCTGTAGTTGCAATTTCCCACTGGAAATTCAAAATTTGTGGAGTTTCTTAATAACTGCTGCACAGTTTATACAGCCACGGGCTGCACATTGCAGGTTATAAGGGAAATACTTGAACTTTATTGTACATATTTATTTAGAAAAATTAAAATTCCACTTGACACAAAGTAATTTCCCTTTGAATTTGTTTACAAGACACCATTTGCCTCTTTTTAAAATTTAAACTGATACATCTCAAAAATAAAAGGTTAAGTCTGCACAGCATGATACAGAGCAAGAAAGGCTTTTGTGGTCTGGGCCACAGGCGGGAAACAAGATTCTGGCCTACTTCAATGTGCACACAGCTGGCATACGTGTCTACTTGAAGTTCAACTTTGTAGATGTATCTTGGGAACGAAAAGTCCCTTTGGCACATATTTTTCTCCGGTGATTAGTTGGAAGAGGTTTTACCCAAAGCTAAATTTTAATATTTAATTTCGGTAGTCTGCCTTAAATATCATCGCTTGCTTGCACCTTGAAGATGTAACTCATCATTTGTTATTTGAGTTCCTAAAATTTCAACAAAATATTCTTCAATAAATCACTGGAGTGTCAGGAAATTGGATTAACAATATTTAATAAATAACTAACTTCACCCATTCTAAATATCCCAATTAAGGATAATGGTTTTTGGCTTTTGGCACTAATCTGTAGTACAATATTGTATTCTAGTAATAAGGGAATATCGATACAATACGATGTTCATTTACACCGACCTGGTAAGATTGAGCGGCAGTGTCCGATGTAGCTACATGGGAAAGTGAATTTTTGTTAGCTAGCGCTAGAGTACCTGTATATAGTAAGAGTAGAGCAAACGCAGCAACAGCATTTCATTGGTTGGATCCCTTTGGATCCCATTAGAATTTAAAAATTTAGTTGGCACGTGTGCTTCCGATTTTTTGAATTAGTGACATTGAAATTGTCAGATTTATTGCACTTTTGAAGTAAGTATAGTCTATTTTTTTTGCTTTATGATTCAGAGCAGGCTTTGCATTTATATTATTTTAGCAGTGTAAAACAGTTTAGTTACAGAATATAACTAACGTCAAAATCCAGGTCGCCGGGATTGTCAAGTTGACACTTACGCAAATCTTAATAAAATGCCAAGAAAAATCAGTATTAGGTAATAGTAAAACCAAATAGGCTATAAAACGCCGTTCTACTAATATAAAAGATATCAATGGTAACTTAAGTAAAACAGCCATCATTGGAAGAATTGGTCAAATCTTTGATGTAAGTACCGGGTGACTATAAATGATTGTGATTTTTTTTCTTAGGTTAGCACCGTTTATGTTGGTGGCACTGTAAGTCTATGTCAAATTCAGTGTTCGCAGGTTAGGTTTTGTGTCAGTTTCTGTCAAAACTGACGGAAAACCTAACCTGCTAACCTCAAATTTGACATAGACTTACAGTGCCATCAACATAAACAGTGCCAACCTAAGAAAAAAATCACAATCATTTATAGTCACCCGGTATTAAGAATGAAACAGATACAACATTTCTAACAATTTATTGCTTATAATGCTAGATTTCGAATGCAACTGTGTTTAAGGAGGTTGGGGCAATCCTGTGCGGGACGCGACGTAAGGGGGTTGGCCTGTGGTAAATGCATATACCACGGCAGGCATTGCCAACTTCAGAAAGACAAATAAAGTATAATGTTTTTCTCATTTTTGAGTACATAGTAAAGATGAATGTATGGTTTTTAAATATTTTTTACGATTTTGTACCTGTAATAGCAATGAGAAACTATTTTTTACAGACAAAATGTAGTTTCGAATTGAATAAATTAAACGCTGAAGTTTGTCAACGTTGCCAGTCGTTTGAATGAAACTTTTGCTTGGCACTACTGCTCTTATGGCACTCTAACCTATAATACGCTGTCAACAATGAGTTGTTGCATCGGAAGAAGCTGCGTCAATCGTGCATGCTTCTAAACGCGCATAAAGCCGCGACGAAATTGTGCAAGATAGCATGTCGCACGGAGTAGAAGGCCGGAGAATCGTTGACATTCCGGTGTTAGCCAAAAACTTGAAATGCCTTGTTGCAACCAAATTTTGTCGTTATCGTGCATAGAAAATGAAAGGCGCCGTGGTCTGGCAAGTGTCTTCAAAATTCGATGCCATGTCTGTTTGACAGTTCGTACTGTGCCAACGATTGGTTACTCTTATTCTGACGGCTATGTTCAACGTAAAATATACCACGTTAATTCTAAAGCTGTTCTTGGGGAGTAGCAAGTATTCAATTAATCCGACATACGTATTTCGCTTGCGCATGAAGCGCTGAGAAAGCTGACACCCGTATTCATAGTCGTTCGCCAGCGGATCGCCGGCGACTCGCCGGAGTTTCGTTATGAATAGTATGTTGGCGGCACTGTACGTCTATGTCAAATTCGAGGTGATCAGGTTAGGTTTTCAGTCAGTTTTGAAAGAAACTGACACAAAATCTAACATGCTAACCTCGAATTTGACAAAGACGTACAGTGCCGCCAACATACTATTCATAACGAAACTCTGGCGAGTTGCCGGCGATCCGCTGGCCAACGACTATGAATACGGGCGGACTTCGCAGCGTTGCCGCATAATAGTGACAGGCAGGCCGACCGGAGCCATTTTTAGTGCACAACGATATATTTTTCACTAATGCAACAAATTCAGCGAGTGAATCGAGTTCAAATTTTACCAGTGTCTTCGGAGAATATTGCATTTGGTTGTGCAAAGTGTTTCATCAACATTTCTTCGTTTACTTTTTTTTTTAACCGTCCCGAAAGTTTCCGCCCATAAGAGCCCATGTATTTTTACACAATTTTACGATTTATTTTCTCCTATTCTGACGAGACAATTTTCTTCAAATTTATAGGGGAGTTTTTAAATGCACTTTTCTACAGTATATATTTTTTTTACGATTTTCTATTCGTCAAGTACGTAACGCCCCAACCTCCTTAATATCTAAACAAAGCAAAATCACAACTCCAGCAATAACCGAATGATAATATGAATAAAGAAAAGGAATTTCTACCTTGGGAGGAACAAAGTTTCAGGGAAGATATTAAGAAGAAAATGTGGAATTTTTTACTTTGGATAATTTATTGCTGTGTGCAAGGGAGGAACTGAATTTTCCTGGGAGTCGTTTAAAATTATACTACACATTAAAAAATATGGGATATAAATACAAAATTGTGAATGGAAGAAAATTGTGTGAGAAGAGTCATGTCATTTCGGCGGATTGCCTTTTAAAGGAAATATTTACAATTTCGAAATTATAGTGAAAAATGTATATTCATGTTTTTGGATGAAACTTTACCAGGATGTGACTTAGACAATAATGACAGGGGCTATCATAAGTGTATAAATGGTGACATTTTTAGTCAATGTTGAAAAACAGTTAATCCCTGCTTTGGCTTTGAATGGAAAATGTGTGGTAATTATGCATAATGCACCATATAATTCGGTTCTTATCGATAAACCACCCAATTTCTCATCCAATAAACAATAAATACAGGAATGGTTAATTAAACATGACGTACAATTTGATGACAAACTAATAAAGCGAGAATTATGGAGTTTAATTTTACCTTTACATATTGACCAAAAGCAATACTTAATTGAAAATCGTACGACACTCATTAATGGCCAATAGAAAAATTAGTTCACGAGCCGTATCCAAGACAACAAAAAAATTTCTTGGAAATTTTTTGTAGGTAGACATTACTTCTTTTTGGGGTTTGTGTCGTTACGATTTTCTTACCGAATCTGCACTCGAGCATTAATTCATATCCGGAAATTATTTTTCGTGCATTCAACAACGTCCTAATTTGCCCTCGCGTCCCGCTCGGGCAAATTAATAAGACGTTGAAACACACTCAAAAAAAATTCCGGAAAGAATTAATGCTCTTATGAGATTATATGTGACAATATCTTAAAAACGACATGAGCATAAAGTTCTTACATTACCTCCATACCACTGTCAATACAATCCAATTGAATTGGCATGGAGTTTATGTAAGAACTATTATAATAATGACAAAATTCTCAGCCTCCCTCAAAAGACATAATTGCTAATTTATAGCTTAAATCTCTATCACTGTGTACAGCAAACATATGGAAAAAACATTGAACACTGTGAACTACTAATATAAAGTGACTGGGCAAAGCACATTGTTAAATTTATTGGTGTGGATGATATACCTCCTGTTATTATTAGGTTAGAAGAATCTGATACAGAATCGGAAGACAAGTTGTATTCCTTTTCCGAATCCGATTCTGGATGATTATCCTGAAGTGTATCCATCTAAATTCCGGTAAATTATATCTCTGAAAATGGTTCTACCAGGGTATTTTGTATTATCTCTTTATTTTGAAATGCGTGTTATATGTTTAGCATAAATAATAACTTGTACAACACAGTTCTACAAACAAAAATCATCAGAAAATTATTAATAATATATTTTTACATTAGTACATAAAAGATAGATGTCTAGAAATTTTATGACGTTTCTGTACAGTTAGATAACAATCACACTTAAATAAACTTAAAATTAAGCAATACCTTATTTAATGTCAATGGTTCAGTAATTTTAGCTCTTATTAAGTATAATAGTGCTTATAAGTTAACACATTTAGGGCCGGTTGCAGAAAGCAACGCTAAGTCTGGTGTTAGCTAACGCGACGTCAAAGTGAACAAAAACAAATCAAATCTCAAATGTTTATGGTAACTAATACATTAGTAAACAAAATTTGATGCGATTTTGTTCACTTTAACACGACGTTAGCTAACACCAGACTTAACATTGCTTTCTGCAACCGGCCCTGACTGTTGTGGGATATGGAAAGTTCGTTCCCCACATTTCGTTCCCGGGAAATTTCGTCTCCTCATATCTCGTACCCGGAAACTTCGTTCCCGAGCTAGCTCAATTTGTTTCCTAGATTACCGGGTGTTGCAAAACGAGTGCAGCAATCGGAATGCAGTTAGAAAAATGAAAGATATTTTAATTAATTTATTTATTATAATAATCCTATAAGAACAAAATAAATTGTATTTATTAAAAATGACGGTTTAATTTAAGTATCTTCCTTATATCTTGTATACAGCCATAATTGCTCATTCTGCTCAACTTTTCTTAGTAATATTTTGCCGTATTATGAACAATAAGGGTAGTTTACCTGAAAAGAAAATAGTTTTTGCTTAACTGTCAAGGCCGACTTGTTTTTGAAAAACTGAAAATTTTCTTAGAATTCTCTACAAACCAAGCAAGAATTTTAATTCCTATAATAGTTTTATTTAAAACTAAAAATAAAATTAATTTCCTCTTGTAAACTCAATCCGGAGATATACTGTTCTTATAAGTTTATTATAATAAATCAATCAATTAAAATATCTTTCATTTTTCTAACTGCATTCCGATCGCTGCACTCGTTTTTCAACACTCGGTAATCTAGGAGACAAATTGAGCTCGGTCGGGAACGAAGTTTCCGGGTACGAGATGTGGGGAGACGAAATATCCCGGGAACGAAATGTGGGGTTTGAAATGTGGGGAACGAAATGTGGGGAACAAACTTTCCGCAAACCGACTGTTGTAATAAGTTTTTAACATTACTAGTGTTTTTTTCTTTGTCACCAACTACCTACACTGTTACAAAAATGCAAAAGCAAAGCCTGCTCTGAATCATAAAGTGAAAAAACAGGCTATACATATTTTATTATCATGACCGGTTGTTGCGTGCCTGGGTGTAATAACCGTTCAGAAAATGGTATACATCCTGTAAGCATACCCAAAGAGCGAGAAACAAAACAAATTTGGTTACACAGAGTTGACAGAGAAAGAATCAGAGGGAATTTGGAGTACGCTTTAGTTTTCATGTTAGGTAGGAAAACTAGTGTCATCTTAATTTTCTTTTTATTTCATAAATTCTTACTTTTAGGAGTTATTACAAGTATAGATGGACGCAAGCCAGTATAAAATGTTAAGATTGAATCACTATTTGGAGTCCTACATTTAAATATTATTTAATCTATGTTCCTCATGTGTAGATGTGAACAGCAAATGAATATAAAGTTGGCTTAATAGCACTGTATTTACTAGTTAATAAATAAAAGTGTATTATATGGCATAAAGCAGAAGAAAATGTGTTCTTTTTATACAATATTATATAAAAGTTCTTTCATTTTATTTACCTAATTTTTTAATTGTAGCCTTTTTTCTTAAATGCTTTCAAAAACTATTTGGTTTTGTTTCATATATTGCACAAACATATTTACAGGATAGACATAAACATACTAATATAATGAGTTTAGGATATTAGTAAGTCATAATGTTAATTAAAAAAGCATGATTTTTGATTATAAATAAAAATCATTTTGTCGTAAACATACTGTAATTTTAAATTTAAAAAATATTAAATATACGTTTTGCCAGTTATGTTGGCTTCATCAGTAATTTTATAAAACAATTATAAAATTGGCAATTTTAAACAAATGTAATGAATGGTTTCAATATGGGCTTAGTTAACGACCTTTTTTAAAATCCTTTATCTAATAGACGTGTCTGTCTGGGACGCTGTTTTGTCTGGGACGCTGTTTCAGCAGCAAAACCTTAAGAGATAGAGAAAAAAGTTATTAAAGTTATATGTTTGGAATGGTCATGTCAGGTCCGAAACCGAATTTCAGTCACGTGACACTTCTGGTTTTCGAGAAATCACGTGATTTCCGTCTGTCTGGGATGCTGTTTCAGCAGCCAAACCGTAAGAGATAGAGAAAAAAGTTATGAAAGTTATATGTTTGGAATGGTCATGTCAGGTCAGGAACCGAATTTCAGTCATGTGACACTTCCGGTTTTGAGAAATCACGTGATTTCAGTCTGTCTGGGACGCTGTTTCAGCAGCCAAACCGTAAGAGATAGAGAAAAAAGTTATTAAAGTTATATGTTTGGAATGGTCATGTCAGGTCAGGAACCGAATTTCAGTCACGTGACACTTCCGGTTTTCGAGAAATCACGTGATTTCCGTCCGTCCGGGACGCTGGTCCGTCCGGGACGGTCTTTTTGTTTTATTAAATGAGACATTTGTCTCACTGGACTGCTAGTTAAATATTAATAATTAAAGAAGTAAACACAATTAAAGCTAGGCATGATTTAGCAATTCTGTATTAATTGTATTAAAAATGGATTATCATGAATAATCCCGTTTACTTCTTTAATTATTAATTCCAAATTTAAAAAAATGTCGTTAACTAAATCCAAATTTAAACCATTTGTTTAAAATTGCTAATTTATAATTGTTTTATTAAATAACTGGCGAAACGTATAATTAACATTTTTTTAATTTAAAATTAAAGTATGATTACGACAAAATGATTTTTATTTATAATCAAAAATCATGCTTTTTTAATTAACATTATGACTTAATAATCTCCTAAACTTATCAAATTAAAAAAAGTCATAATTTTAATTTTTTTAACATACTAATATACATCACCTGGTCAGCCTGGCCTAAACAATACATTAAATATAGGGTCCGGCAAAAATAAAGGATAGGAAGATATTTCTAAAACTATTAGAGTTAAATAATATTTGGTTAAGTTGTAGATACAAAGGTAGTGCGCATTATTAAACTATTTTTTATTATACGAGGCGACTGAATCAAGTGTGGTGAACCTAACTTACGTATTTTAACAGAATGCCCTATATTTTTCTTAAAAGTATTATGTCGAGAGGCTAATATTTTTAACATAAAATTGTGTGTCTAAAGTTAACTATTTTGGAGATATTAACGATTTAATCATTCTATCAGCTAAACTGCTGCTAGAAATATATTCTGAAAATTCCAATGGATGTGACAGCGAAGCCAAAGAATAGGATCTAGAATATGACGGATATTTTGATTAATATAATAATGAGGCATCTAGACCAGAGGTGGCGAACCAATGGCACGTGACAAAATAATTTGGGCACGGCATTAATTAAGGATTTTAGGTACCTAATCGAAACAATTTATATTTAACAATGAGTTGAACATGAAGCTTCAAGGCGCAAATAAAAAACTTATTGTGTTATGATAGATCTCATTCGTGCTTTCGAGGCTAAACTGCAAGTTTTTCCCAGAGATTTGGGTTTACACGACAAACCAGACCAAGCAAAAGTCACTGAAGAGTTTAATTCGGTAATTAATTCTTTAATCAAAGAATTGTCATCGAGATTTTCTCAGTTCAAAGAATTATCGGAAACACTGAAGTTTATTATGTATCCTGATATGACTTCACTTGTTAAACTGAACTTGGCCAAATTTGATTGGTTGGAAATGGAGAAACTGAAATGCAGCTGATTGATTTCCAGTGTAGTTCAATATGGATTCAAAAATGTATCGAAACAAGGAAAGAGTTGGAATTAAATGAAATAGAAAGACTGTCTGTATCAGGTGATATGAGTAAAAATGCCAATATCAAAATTATGAAAACGTAGAATTTAATTCCAGATACATTTAGCTGTCTGAAGAAGTTGGCTTTTGTGATCTTAACGATATTTTCGTCTACCTATGCCTGCGAGTAATTATTTTCAGAAATGAATAACATTAAAGACTCGCTTAGAAGCCGTTTGTCAGATGACTCCAGTTCAGCTTGCATTCAGCTAAAAGTAACAAAGTATGAAGCTAATATAAGTTATTTAGCATCTAATTTGCAACAGCAGAAGTCGCACTAATTTTTTCTTTCATTTAAATAAACATAACGTTACTATTGCTGTACAAAAAATATATTTTTGGTTGCAAATAAAAAGTGTTAAATTGATAGTATTTAGTTTTCTATTTTCTCCATTAATCACTAAGTCAGATTGTTTGATGGCACGTCATGGCCTCATTAAACATTTATTTAGAAAACATGGCACGTAGATGAATAAAGGTTCGCCACCCTGATCTAGACCTTCATCTCTTATCCAACTCCAAAAATTGAAAGAATCACATATTCTAGATAAAAAGAAGTCCAAAATTGAACTTAAATTTCTACATTACCTTGATGACAAGCGGACCAATCTGTTAATGCTGGATAATTACCCGAATATGAAAAAACTTCTCATACGCTAAAATCCATGCTTGCCATCATCGGCCGCAGTAGAAGGAATATTTTCATTCGCGACACTGGTAAACAGACCAAGTCACCATGCCCGGACAGATGACAATTTTGAAAAACTTGATTATTTTAAAAGCCAATAAAATAGGACTTTAAAAATTTTGTGTTTTGTTTTTACCATTGTTCCGCCATTGCATTCTTCTGTACTCGGTACTCTGTACTTGTATAGGTATTCGAATACTTCCATTGTGTACTTGTACTCGGTACTTGATTACATTTTAAGTAAAGTATTTGTACTCGGTACTGGAGTACTTTTTGTTTGTACTCGGAACAGCTTTGGTGTCCATATGTGTAAATGAAAAAGTATACGTATGTAAGTAGACACAACATAAATCAGCTTCAATATAGCTCCGTGCAAGTTCGTTACAATCATGAATGAGCTTCATAAACAAAAACCTAAATTTTTTATGTTACAAAATAAATACCGTGATGTAAACATAAAAGTTTCAACAAAAAGAGAGGTGTTACAAACAACAATTGAAGATGTTCGTAACTTTTTGCAATCGAGTTTCAAACAATTTCTATGAGGTAGACCTTTATATAGATGACTATTTAGGTAGTAAGCAGAAGCAGAGTAAAATATCAGATTATTTTAACAAAAACCTAGTTTCTATAAAGAGAATATGTATACAATATACAACCATTAATGTATTTCATTTGACGTTCTTTATATATAATAAAATCGATTTCTTAACCCTAGAACGCATACATCTAAGAAAGTTACATTAACGCATATGTGGTGTCGTATACGACACCACACCTTTTTTTGTTTAATGAGGCACTTTAAATTTACTATTCGCCTTTTTTTAATATCTGGAAGTTAATTTTGACTGCAGAGATGCATATTAAAGCGCAAAACGGGAGTTAAAGTTGTTAAAATATTTATTTAGGAGTATGAATAAATTAATTGTTAAATCTAAGGAAACAGTTTTGACAAATAACTACCGAGTGATTTTTTAAAAACTCAATTGCAGCAGGCCCTGGATAGGCTCAATCAGTTGGCAGTACTGAAGTGTATTTTTGGTGACACTGTCTGTGTCAAAACTGAAGCAAAACCTAACCTGCTAGCCTTGAATTTGACATAGACTTACAGTGTCACCAACAATACATTTCAGTATTGCCAACTGATTCAGGCTATCCAGGGCCTGCTGCAATTGAGTTTTTAAAAAATCACTGGGTAGTTTCTGTTCAGCACATAAATTACACTGCAGGTTATCAGGTTAGGTTTTGCGTCAGTTTTATCACAGACTGACAAAATCTAACCTTCTAACTTCGAATTTGACATAGACTTACAGTGCCACCAACATATTATTCATACGTTTGAATTTCCACAGTTATTTAATGTCAATTGAAATTAGTTCTAATTATAAGGGTCGCCACCAGTTTTAACTCCTCTTGTGTCCGTGCCATAATTGTGAGATCATCACGTAGGCTAGTATCTGGTAAGGGCTATTTATAATATTCTTATTGACCTTCACTCCACTTCCTCTGATTGTTGTTTCCAGGGCCAGATTGAATAGTAAGGGTGACAAGGGGTCCCCTTGTCTTAGTCCTTTCTGTATCCTGAATTTGTTTGGCCTTTCTCCTTCAATCCTCACCCTACTCTCTGTCCCTTCTAATGTCATTGTTATCAGTTGTATAATCCATTCTGGTAATTCCATTTCACTAAGTGCGATTAATAGTCCCTTTCTGCATATATTGTCGTACGCTTGTTTAAAGTCGACATACAATATGTAGACTTGCTTTCCTTTCCTTTTCATTTTTTCTTGTATAGTTTTAAGGGTGAAGATATGGTCTGTTACTGATCTCTGCTTCCGGAATCCCGCTTGGTATTCACCTATCTCATCCTCCACAAGATCCGTTAGCTTGTCGTTTATTAGTGATGTGTTAAGAATGCAATTTAGTGTGGGTGCCACTTTTAAATTTTTGGCGTTTGGTCGCCATTTTGAAAAATGGCGGCTGGCTTTTGGGATACGAGAATATACAAATATCTCCCGAACTACTTGGTCAATTTTTATTTTGAAAGTACCGTTGGATAGGTATGAAACTACTCGATATGTTTTACAAGTAATTGCATTTGAAACCGAAGAAACAAAAGAATATACGAGGAGACTTTTAAATTAAATTTTAGTTTTATTTTGTAATTTTAGAATTTATTTGTGCACTAATACAAAAATACAAAATTGTAAACAAAATAACAATGTAAGACAGATAACTATACTCCAGAGGAGCTCAAGCAGATGACAACTCTAGGAAAGAAGGGAAAAGAGACACAAAAGTGGGTAAGGAGAATAGACGAACTGGGGATTCAAACGAAAATGAATATATATAGGCAACTAAACGCAGGGAGTTATGGCCCAATCCTTGCGAATTCTTTCCCTTCACCTAGCTTAAGGTTAGGGGGGAAATATGAAAAAATGAAAAGAAGGAAAAACCTAGATGTAGAAACCCGATTCAAAGAAAATGATAAAGGAAAAATTTGGAAATTAGCAACATGGAATGTAAACGCTATGAACGGAAAAGATATGGAACTGAATGAAATAATGGAGAAGACGGGAGTGGACATTCTTACCATAACAGAAACCAAAAGAAAGGAACAAGGCTGTGTCGAAATAGATGGAGGGCACGTATTGATATACAGCGGAGTAGAAAAATTTGAGTGGGCTCAATCTGGAGTGGGATGTATAATTAACAAAAGGAATAAGTCGGAGATAAGAAGCTGGAAAGGTATAACCATATATATAATACACATATATTGCTAGTAGGGCCTGGAAACGTCAGAAAACATTACGGCGCCGACATAGTCTCACTTAGAGTATAAAGCGTCTCGTGCGCATGCGTGAGAATTCAAACTCCGCCTTTAGAAGCGAATTTTAAACTTGACCACTTCCCCATTGGCCGGACGACGCCGCCGCGCTTGCACACAGCTCACCATTATACATTGAAGAGTTGGTTGTCTGTCTCACTTCCTTGGCAAGTTTCCCACTCATAGCCGCTAGCAATATAGTAAGTATTAGATATATGGGTATAACAGACCGAATATTTAAAGTAGAAATTGAGAAAGAGAAAGAAATCATCACAAAAAATGTGTGAATCGCTAACTTTTCGTATTGACAGCGAGCTTTTAATAGTCAGTTTTAGCGGTGATCGTAGAAAAAATTTATTTTATGTTGGCAGTGATGAATAAAGGTATTTAATAACATAACCTTACAATTTTGACACAAAACCTAACCTGCTAACCTCGAATTTGACATAGACTTACAGTGCCACCAACATATTCATACGTTGTATAACTAACCTAAAACTAGCTGTACCAGTTTTTTATGCAACTAATGGTACCTTCTGTAGCCTGAGTGCTTCAAATATTGATTTATATTCTACGTTATCAAAATCTTCTGAGTAATCCACAAACGCTAGATGTAAAGATTTGTTTTGGTCACTACATTTCTAGATAATTTGATTCAAAGTTTGTGAGTGATCCATTGTGGAAAGCTACTCATAAATCCTGTATTTCTTCAAGCTCCACCTGCTGCTTGTCTTCCTCTAATGCTTCTTCTTCTTGTGTTCTGTTGCTAGTTTATAGTTGATGTTTCTTCATATTTGCTTGTAAACAGTTGTTTCAAGTATTCTTGCTTTCTGCACTTTTCCATTTTTCAATTGGCCAATCCAACACCTGCCTTCTAGTTCTTTTCTTAGCTCTCCGACTGATTCTATTTCTTCTATTAACATCGTTTCTATCTTTTCTTTTTCATAATTTCTTATATCCTTTCTAACTTCTCGTTTTACTAGTTTATGTAGCTCGGCATATTCTATTTCTCTGTTATCTTTTTCCTTTTTCATTATTTCTCTCTATCTAATCAGTTCTTGCAAGTTTCATGTAAGTTTTCTTTCTTGGGACCTTCCTATTTTTGTTGTTTTTCTTTAATTTCCTTAATCGTAACTCCAATCTCCTTATACAAATCTTATGGTTTTGTCTTCTCACTTATGTTTTTCTTGCATTGAACAATATTTCTTCTGGATGTTACTTCTGAATTTCTTTTCACCAATGTAACTTCTCCAGCTATTTCCTTTCTTAATCGTTTCCTATCTTTCTCTGGATTCACTTTCTTTGTTTATTATTGTTGATGGTAACATTCTATGGTCACTGCTGAGTTCAAACTGTATTAACTCCTCTGCTCTTGCAATAAGATTTACTGTTTATATCTTCTTCTTCTTCTTCTTTTCCTTATATCCTTTCAGGGTGTCGGATGTGAGGTCCAGTCCTTCCACTCCTTTCGGTTCTTTGCCATTCTTTTCATATCTGCCAATGTTTTGCCCCTCTTGATGCCAATTTCTTCAATCCTTTGTGTCCACCGCTTTCTGGGTCTACCCTTTTTCCTCTTTCGTCCTCCTGTTGACTCTGTGATCTTTTTTAATAGTGATTGTTCATCTTTTCTTATTATATGGCCATACCATCTTAGTTGCTTCCTTTCTATAAAGTCCATTATTCCTTCTTGTCTTAGAGTACGTCTAATTCTTTCGTTCGTCTCTCTATCCCATTTGGTCTTCCCCGCGATTCTTCTTAGGAACTGCATTTCAACTGCATTGATCTTGCTTTCATGTTTTTTGTTGTCAAATCAAATCAATTTAATTTTCATATAAACCGTTGGGGATTTAAATATTCATTTCCTTCTAGTTCTGGCTTTACAGTTTATGTTTTGTTCCAAAACTTAACTCTCTGCCGCTGCCATTCCTGGTTTCATACCCAAAGTTTCCCATCAAATCTTAATTTTCTTCTGGATGTCCAATTTTACTATTGAAGAAGTATCCCATTATTATTATGCTCTTTGTTTCTTCACTCTTCCAATGCAATTTCCAAATTATTATAGAATTTGTCTACATTTTCCTCTAGTGCGGCTTATGTAGTAGTGTATACTAGAGATGGGAAATACTGATACTAACTATGAAACGTACATTCGTTCTCATTAAAGAAATAACGTTACCACGTTACTGATAAAACTTGTCACATACACACGACGTACCTTAATAATGTGAGTCATCCGGCTGACCGGTATGCAGTTATCGTTGATGGCAATAAACGCTCTGAAAAAGATCCAAACATCGCTGACCGCAGCATTTTTATTTTGTTTGTTGTATATGTCAGCACGTGCATATTATTTATTGTCCCTCTAAACGACTCCGGCCAGCCTCATATTTTTTACAGTACCTATAAGCCGTTCACGACCTTTTTGGGACAGAGTTGGCTGTGATTTTTTCTTTTCATGTTGGACTAACTGATTCGGTGATGTAGCGGATGCAACTTTTTTTTCTGTCAGTGTCTGTTCGACATTTTCTTGCCACCACATTGCCAGATTAATTTGTTAATATTCGTAAGAAAATAAAAAATGATTTATCAAATGTGTAAAAATAATTTTAATTTCGGTCAAAGGAAAAGTCAAAATGCCCAAAATAATTTTGTTACAACAAAAAAATTCCATTAAACGATGCTACTTCCAATTTAAAAAGGACAGATCAAATTTAAAAGAACGCGAGTCGATGTGGAGACTAGAGAATATCCGGCAACAATGTACCTATTCAGAAAATATAACCTTAAACTGAAAACAACCTAACCTAACACAAAAAGTGTCAATTTCCATGAGGGAGTTTATTTGCAACAGAGGTTCTGCCAACAAAATTACTAGATGGTCATAGCCTCACCTGACCCAAAAAGATCGTGAACGGCTTATACTCACCATTCACTCGCCAAAACCTAGATTTTTAATATAAATTTTTATAGTATAGTGTAGGTGTAGTGCTTACCTCTACACCGTAAGGTAGAAGAGAACGGATTAAGTAAGTAAGTAAGTAAGTGTAGGTGCTTGCGGTCATAAATTTAGCACTAGAAATGAGTTCGAACTTTTTTATTCAGAAATCAAAAAGTAATCGCACAGCTGTTTGTAAGCTCAAAGTTGTTTATAACTAATAATGAGATTTCTTATTTTTATAAGCGAAAAACCCTCGACCAAAACCTCTAATTAATAATTATTAATGATTTATTGATTCAAAGCTCCACATGCGCGTACCATTGTCATTTACACCATTATTTTTTGGAAAGTTTAACACAACGTGCAGCTAAAACCAAGGATGTAACGCTGTTTTAACGTAACATTGTGAAAAAACTTACTTATTCATTCCATAACGCTAGTATCACTGTCCGTATCACACTTTATACCTTAGAACTCGTTAACAAAGTAACAAGTTATTTAATCAATCAGTAACGAAACGTAACGTTGCTGTAAAATAACGACTCATCTCTAGTGTATACCTGTATAATTATAAATTATTTCCTTTCAGTTAAATTAATTGTTATTGCTGCTACTCTGTATAGCCTTTCAATTCCTCTATTTTGTTTTTAAAATTTTTATTAATGTAGAATGCTATCCTTTTCTTTCCCCTTTAGTAAATTATGTTTCCTGTCTACCTCTGAATCAATTTTCGCACGCCGCTTCAAATCCCCAGTAGGCTTGGCTTAGTTTAGCTATCCAATGAAATACCTGTTTTTTTTTTAATTGTAGAAACCATTCTATTCCAAAAGTTTTTTATAAAAACCTTTTACGTGATGTCATCAAAATAAAGACGCCATAAACAGATAATTTGGTAACGTAATTTTTATAAAACTGTGGGCTGCCAAACTATCAAAATCCCATTAAAAAAAATGTGTTCTGTGGGACAGGGGCTTAAAACTGACAGCACTTCACATCAACGAATTTGTTAGAAAGTATAGAGGTTGCATTAGCTTCTACATATAAACACATGATGCAGTCATCCATTTTATTTTTTTTTGTATAAATTGTAACAGATATTGAAAATTATAGAGACACACATATTATTAATGAATGTCTTTCTAAATATTTTTTTAATAGTTATACCATGTTTCATCCACTAGTCCACTGACAATAACCAATATAATCTCTCTTTACAAAACACATTTGGATATCAGCGAGTTAAGTCATTTTATTTTGGGACATGGAATTTGAGGTTAAGCCATGTCCACATATTTTAATTCTATATAAAGCTCTATACAGAAAACATTAAATTTACTATTGTTACTGTAATTTTAATAACTAATATTTTCATTATGAGATTTAGAAGTATTCTAATTCCTGATGTTAAGAATCTCTTCAAAACTACCTCCAATTCTAGAACTGAATCTATAAACTGTGTACATATAAAAAATTTAACGGGATGCAACACATCATGCAACAAGAGAAAATTGGGGGAACATAAATGCAGACAACAACCTTTTTTCATGGATAAGAACTTTACGTGGCAGTTCACTACTTATCTTTGAAGGGAATAAAGAATTTTCAGAGTCAATACAGTAGATGACACATTTTTCCTGGCTTTAATTTTTCTTAAAGTATAATATATTTACTGGTTGATAGAAAACGGGACGAGAATTGAATAACTACATTACCCAATAGGTTTTTAATTACAATTTCTACGAGGAAAGAAATTAAGGGTACTAACATTTGCTGCACTTGCTATTGTTGGTTTCTGCAAAACCTACTAATGACGTAACTTTTATAAATATCTTTTTCTATCTTTATTCCTTTCAAAAACAGATTGAAGAGCAATAAATGTTGAAGCATTCTGTATATGACAAAGATATATTAGTTGTATCACTATTTCTTATATTTAATGAAATTAACAAATACCAACTGCTGGTACACCTTTGTAGTAAAAGTTCCGAGTATAGTATTTATAAAATTTTGTAATTGCTTATATTACAGTTTAAACTTTTGAAAAATCAACGAGTTGCACTTAAACAATTTCTTCGCCTAGTATATTTTTCATCAAATCCAACGATTTGTAGCTGTACAATACACATACTTAAGATTTCTTAAAATGACACCAACATTCAAGTTCAAAGTTTTCATCGCTACATACCTGCTCGAAATCGGCATTTTCATTACAAAAATCCATTTTCCCGTAACACCTCCCAAAGTCTTTCATACACTTTCTGTGTAGAGCCTTCTTGAGTCTCTTGCAGTTGGTCTGCACAGAAAATACACCTCCAGCCTTTTGACACTCAATTACAAAGAAACGAAAACACCGACTCAACAAATTTTACGCGATTCATGCTGAATCAGGCGACTGATGTTATGGTAGGAACTCAAAGTCGATAACTAACTTAAGAAGGAGCTTGAGACACGCAAGAGCAAACGACACCGGTTTCATTGGTGATCCATACCACAAATCTAGCAAAGGGGTAAGTAATTGCAGAAAAACTGGAACAGACCGTGTGAGAATGCATGTAAAACCTCCACTTCTAGCTCTAATAATAAAAATAAGTCGAACTCATAATGCAGACCTGCGCAGACACACACTTTTCCTGTGACAACATTCCGAAACATCCCTTACAGAACAGTGCACATTGACCGATCATACTTACGGGAAATGGAGGAATGCTTATCGAAGGCTGGGGGTGCGAGTGCTTGCGACCTTTCAAGGAATTTATCAGGTTCTTAGCGTTACTAGCTCTACCAGTACTTGGAGAATGAAACGTTGTACCTACAAATATAAAAGAAACAGTGTGAAGCTACATTGGTTTATATTAACTTGAGTATTGCAGAATAAAATTGGTTGAAAATGCCATGCAAACTCTTAGACATTTAAAATTTTGCTTAAAATATATCATTTTATAAAAAATTTGCTTATAATTATCACTTTCAAAACCAACCTCATATCTCTTCCTTACGACATAGGAGGTTGGTTCTTTAGACATTCTTATTCTACATTTTCATATATCCCAATTTTAAATTGCACAATGTAAAAATTCCGAAAAACGCCACAGACAAAAAACACAGTAGACAAACTATTAACAAATTCAGATATGAGTCCATTTTTTGGAGATCGTGAAGATGTATGTTAATAGACTCTCTATACTTGTAGACTTTGTGTGGAATATAGGGTGATGTATGGATTGTATGGCCAAACATTAGATTACTGTTAACTGATTAAATACAGTATAAGTTAATAATGCGTCATTGGTTCATATCTCACATGTGGTTTAAGACACAACAAATATTTATAAGCAAAAATTTCACAAGTTTTAAAAGTTCGTAACCTAAAATTATTTTGAACACTAGAGCGTGTTAAATTTTCGCTGATCAGCACACACATACATTTTTTTAAATACGACACCCTGCATATTTTCAGATATTTGTATCTGCTATTTATTTGTCTTTCTCTTAATACAGTCGAACTTCTCTATATGACGAATTATTTTCCGGAACCTTGACCCTGAGAGCACTTTCGCAATAGCTAACTATACATAAACTTTTTAAAAAATTGTAGTTACATCATTTGCACTAATTAAAGAATGAAATTAAGTATCCCTGTGGTCATAATACGCTTTCATCATGTAATACTATTAAAAATTTTACTGAACCATACAGAGTTTATTTAGAGCAATGGCTTAAATTCGATTGTTGACGGTTGCCCTAAGGGACAGGTTTATTGTCGGTATCGGACCGGGCAAAGAGGATAAAATTTACATTAACAACGATCTAACAAAGAAAGAAAGAACGATGCAAAGAGAAATAAGGAGACGGGCACAAGAGGAAAGGAAAAGTGGGAAAAAGGTGGAAATTGGATACAGTAAGATAATGATAGAGGGAGTAGAATGGAGATGGGAAAAAAATAAAGAAAAATTAGAAATAGCTATTCCAAAAAGTGATGGAGGTAACTCCTCAAAAAACGGATAAAGGAAAACCGGGCCGGACAAATAGAGAAGACGACCATAGCAAAGAAAATGGACCAAGAGAAGAAAAACGAATGGAGAATAAGTACATGGAACATAAGGGGAACGAATTATGAAGGGGCTTTCAAGAGTTTGGAGCAAGAATTACAGAGATATAGGATACAGATAGGAGCAGTGCAAGAGACAAAACAAAAGGGAACTTTTATAATGGAGTTACAGAATTACATATTATTCCATAGCGGGGGAGACACCAAGATATATGGAACAGCCTTCCTAATAGACAAAAGAATAAAAGATAAAGTGCTAAATTTTAAAGCAATATCAGAAAAAATATGTTGCATACAAATACAAGCAAAGCAAAACAATATTAGCTTACTAAATATACATGCGCCAACAGAGGAGAAAGAAGAAAAGGTAAAAGAGGATTTTTACGAACAGTTAGAGGGAGAGTACGACAAATTACCAAAAGGGGATATCAAAATAGTCCTTGGAGATTGCAATGCAAAAATAGGCAAGGAAAACGGCTATCAACCAATAATTGGGAAATATAGTAAGCACGATGAAACCAATGATAATGGTCTAAGGCTAATAAATTTTGCGGCCGGCAGAACGATGAAAATTATGAGCACCTTCTTCAACCACAAGAATATTCACATGGGCACATGGCGGATACCAGGGCGAAATAAAGCAAACCAAATAGACCATTTTCTAATCCAGGAAAAAGACGCGAAAAGAGTGAAAGATATAAGAAGTCAAAGAGGAGCGGAAATGAACACAGATCATTACTTAGTAAGAATAAGAATGGATCAGAAAGATGTAATAAAAAGACCAACAGAAACTATGAAAAAGGAAAAGAAACACTTAAACCTAGATGAATTGATGAAGGAAAAAGAGAAGAGATTATACCAAGACGAAATTAAAACAGAACTAAATACGGATCAAGAACCAACAACGGTAGAAGATAAATGGAAAAACATAAAAGAAGCGGTTAAAAGGGCAGCAGAAAAAGTCTTAAATGAGAAAAAATATGTAAAAAAGCAGACGTGGTTCAACGAAGAGTGTAGATTAGCTTTGGAAAAAAAGAGAGAAACTTGGCTACAGATGCTACAGCAACATAATGAAGAAAGCGAGAGGAAGTACAGAGAACAAAAGCTTGAGACGAAAAGGATACTGCGAAGCCGAAAAAGAAAATATCAAGAAGATAAATTAGAAGAATTGGAAGAGAAGTACAAAAGAAAAGAAATAAGAAATTTTTACCAAGATGCAAAAAGAATAAAAAAAGGCTTTCAGGAAAAAACAGTATTTATAAAAAGTAAAGATGGAAACCTGATAGGAGAAAACAAAAAAATCTTGAGGAGGTGGAAAGAACATTTTGAACAAGTATTAAACCAAAAAACAGAACAACAAGAAATAGAGGAAGAAAACGAAATCGAAGAGGACATAACACAAAGAAAAGAAGAAGAAGAAGAAAGAGAATCAGCACCAACTAAAGAGGAAGTAGCCAAGTACATACAAGAACAAAAAAATAAGAAATCCCCAGGAGAAAATGAAATATATGCAGAGTTTACCAAATATGGAGGCAAAGAACTGGAAGAAGAAATATGGAAGATGATAAAAATGGTGTGGGAAACAGAAAACTTACCGCAAGAATGGAAGAAATCCATAATTGTACCGATTCACAAAAAAGGGGAAAAAGCAGAGTGCACGAATTACCGAGGAATTGCTCTCCTGGACACAACATACAAGATTCTAGCAAAAATAATTAAGGCAAAACTAGAAGTGCACGTAGAAAAGGAAATAGGTGAATATCAGTGCGGTTTTAGACGATATAGATCAGTTATGGACCAGATATCTACAATAAAAGAAATTCAAATGATAGGCTATGAACATAATATAGAAATGTATGCAATTTTCATTGATTTTAAACAAGCATATGACAGTATAAACAGAAAAAAAATGTTCAAAATCTTGAAAACATTCAGCATCGGTAAAAAGTTAAGGAATTTAATAAAAGAAACAATGACCAATACAGAGAACAAAGTGAGGTATAACGGGCAACTTTCAGAAAATTTTACAACAAAAACGGGATTGAGACAGGGAGACCCCCTCTCTACAATTATATTTAACGTAGTGCTGGAAGCGGTGATGAGAAGCAGCCAAATGAACAGAAGTGGATCAATTAAAACTAAAAGTCACCAAGTCCTCGCGTATGCGGACGATGTGACAATAGTAACAAGATCAATGCAGGAAATGCGAGAAAGAGTTAAAATTTTTGAATATGAAGCAAGAAAAGTGGGTTTGGTGATAAACACAGAAAAAACAAAAATAATGAAGCTAAGTGGCAAAGGTGACAACACAAGTACAGGAAAAGACGCGGTGGTAATAAAAACGATAGGTGAAAAAGAGCTAATAATAGAAAAAGTGCGAGAATTTACTTTCCTAGGAACCGTAATTACGGAAAACCTCGACTACAGCAAGGAAATAAAAGTAAGATTGGTGAAAGCGAACAGAAGTGCGGGCGCCTTAAAAGATGTGCTAAGTTCAAAATTAGTGTCGCGAAGAGCAAAGTTAAGGCTTTATAAGACAGTTATACGACCCACGGCAACGTATGCATGTGAGACGTGGACAATGGGTGTAGCGGACCAGAACATGGTAAGCAGATGGGAAAGAAAAATGTTGAGAAAAATTTTTGGAGGTGTACAAACGGAAGAAGGTTGGAGAAGACGGACAAATGAAGAGGTACAGAGAATCTACGGAGAAACAGGCATAATAGATTTTATGAAAGCACAAAGGTTAAGATGGATGGGGCACGTATGGAGGCTGCCAGAGGGGAGAAGTACAAGGATCCTGTTAGACGGAAGACGACATGAGGCAAGAAGAAGAGGCCGGCCGAGGGTCAGATGGAAAGAAGCGGTGATGGAGGACTTAGCAAGTAAAGGGATAGAAGATTGGAGAAACAAAATTACGGACAAGAAACAATGGAGAGAGATTATTAAGCAATGGGCCTAAAGGGCCTGTCAAAGCTTTTGTATATATCGGACCGGGCAAAATTCGGGACACCCTGTTTTTAGAAGATGATTAGCTAACTTTCGAAAAAGCTGTCAAGACTGCACAATCCTTGGAGTTTACCAGAAGCAGTGGAACGGGGTTGGAGGTTGCGGTCCCAGGTGCATCTAGCCAAGTCAAAGTGGAGCCGGCTGGCGGTGGTGACGAGCTGTTTTACGTCGACCGTGGGAGAAACAGAGGCGCGGGCATCAACAGTGGTTTAGCTCCAGGAAGCAGCTCAAGCTCAAGCGGGCGCGGATCAGCAGCTCGCAGTCGTAGGGCAAGCAGCAATCATTTCACGCAGCGGAAGCCCTGTTCAGCATGTGGCCTGGACAACCACGAGGCTCGAAGTTGTAGATATAAGGACTTTATATGTAATTTTTGTAACTTAAAAGGTCATTTAGCAAGGGTATGTCAGAAAAATAATGCGGTAAGATATTTAGAGACGAGTTCTGATATTAATAATACCTGTTTAGCATTGTTTAATTTAAAGTTAAGTAATGATCAACCGATTTATTTGAGTATACTTGTAGATGATGAGCAGGTGGATATGTAAGTGGATACGGGAGCTGCGGTTTCGGCCATGTCAGAAAACCATTGGCGTGAGCATTACTCAGGGTATCCATTATCCGGAGCAGATCGTGTTTTGGTAGGATATTCTGGTGAAAATATGCATCCACTGGGTGTCCTCAATTTAAAAATCAGGTATAAAGATATGCAGGAAAATGTACCATTTTATGTTATTAAAAACGGAGGACCACCACTGTTAGGTAGGAATTTTTTTCGATTATTTGGGTTACAAATTCATAACATAAATGAAGGTCAAAACAATGTTAGCCAAACACTTAAGAAATATGGGCAAGTTTTTTCAGATGGGCTAGGATTGTATAAATTCGGAACTTTTACACTAAATTATGATAAAGATGCTGCCCCAAAATTTTGTAAACCGAGACCTCTCCCACATGCGTTACGTGGAAAAGTGGAAAATGAGTTAGATAATTTACAAAATCAGGGAATAATTGAACCCGTTACTTTCAGTAAGTTTGCTAGCCCTATTGTACCGGTTTTAAAAAAAGATGGGTCAATCCGCATATGCGGGGATTATAAAACCACAGTTAATCCAATTTTGAACATTGATAGCTATCCCTTACCCAGAATTGAAGATCTTTTTGCTAAACTGCAGGGAGGGGAGCGTTTTTCAAAAATTGATTTATCAAAGGCTTATAATCAGTTAGCTCTACACCAAAAATCGCAAAGGTTAACGACTATTTCCACCCACAAGGGGTTATTTATGTATAAACGGCTTCCATTTGGTACTGCTAGTATACCTAGTAATTTTCAAAATTTTATGGATCAATTAATGTCGGGATTAAACAACGTTGTTTTATGGACGACATTCTGATTACAGGTAAAAATGATCGCGAGCATATTCGGAATATTGAAACAGTTCTAAAACGGTTGCTCGAAAGCGGATTAAAAATCAAGAAAGACAAGTGTGTTTTTTTCCAAGAATCCGTTACATATTTAGGCCATATCATTAGTAAAGAAAATTCATTGGAGGTTGGTCGTTTTTCCTTCCAGTGGAAAAAAAGATAAGTTCTTGTTAGTTTTAATTGTTATTCGTTGATAACGAGGGCAGATTGTCCCTCGAAACGTTCGTTGTTAATACTTTCGTTATTTAATATTTTAATTTGCAGAGTGGCGAAATACCCATATAAGAATATGAATTCACGCCACAAAGAAGTTTCAGAGATTATAGTAAAGAAGGGTTACATAAATCACCAGATAAAGTAAAACCTATAAAAGAAGCCCCTCGGCCAACAAATTTGGGCCAATTGCAATCATTTTTAGGTCTAGTAAATTATTATAGGAAATATGTAAGAAATTTTGCAGAAAAAATGCAACCCTTATACAGACTGTTACCTTGGTCTTCCTCTTCCGCTTTTGCCTTCTTTTCACATTTCCATTGTTTTCCTTAGTATTCTCACATCAGCTATTCCAACCACATGCCTGTACCATCTCAGCAGTTTTCTTTGTATTTTCTACTAGAGGTACCAGTTCTAGTTCTTTCCTAGTTACCACATTTATAATTCTCTTTTTGTTCTTCCCACTATTCTTCTGCTGTAATTCTACTTCATTGTTTATATTGCATTGGCCAGCTTTTTGCTCCATATGTTACATACAGTAAGTGCATACATTTATTATATAAATCTTGTTCAATTTCCTTACTCAGTGCATTCTTGCTAATCAAAGTGCTGCTAAGTTGGTAGTACAGTTTTGTTGCTTTAGATGTTCGGTTGCGTCTTTCTTGATCTATTGTTCCATGTTAACTTATTATGACGCCCAGATATTCATAGTAGTCCACCATTTCTAGAACCTTCTCCTCGCGTCTTATATTTATGTTTTCCTCTTTGGCATCTTGTTTACTTATTCGCATAATTTTGCTCTTGTTAGTGTTAATTTTCGTTCTTGTTCTACTAATTATGTTGTTCCATTTGTTTACTGCTGTTTGAAATTTCCTGGTACTACCTGCTATCACAACAAAAAGTAAATTTTGTATATTAACTGCCTTCATGTTCCAGTTTTCTATTTTTTGTATTTATGGGATTGTCGTTACAATTATTTATTATATCATCCATTACTATTATGAAGAGCAGCAGGCTTAGCAAGTCTCCTTGTTTAATCAATCTACCCATGTCAAAGCTGTTAAGACTCTTGCCTTTGTATGCGTACTATTCCCTTTGCCCTTTAGTTGCTTCTATTAATTTTTTTGGTATCCCTGCAACCCTCATTGCGATCTTTTTTTTTCTAACATACTCTCTGAATCTATTTTCTCATACTGTCCCCGCCATATTTAATAATCTCAGGGCTGATTCCATCCCCCTTCCAGCTAATTTCCCAGGTTTCATTCGGTTTATTGCCTCTTACACTTTAGCATCATTTACCGTTTACTCTTCTTCCCTATCTGCTTGTTCTTCTTCGTTGGCATTATTTATGTTCCCCACTTGCTGCATCCTAGGGCTAATTGATGTGAATTTTTTGTTGTATGTTCTCTAGGTGTCCAGTATTTTTCTGTTTCTGTAAGTATCACCTTTTTCATTTTTAATACGCCAGTGTGCTTATTATATTTTCCTCGTAGATTCTTGCCTAACGTCCAAAATTCCTTCTTGTTGTTTTGATTATCTTTAAACTTTTTCTCTCTTCCAAACTCCTCCCATGATATAACTAACATGGTATAGCCGTACGCCTAACGCAAACATGTACCGTTCGCGCATGACGTAGGGGTGGATGCAAACTCCCGAAACGCATAGACATTGTAAAACAACTCGCAGTTTTCAACGGCGTACTTACATATTCAGCCTTTTTACGGAAGTGTTATACGCTCTAAATTTAATATATTAAAAATAAAACAAGCGGAATTTTAGGTTAAAGTAGTAAACACAAAGTCTTCCACTAAATGGTTATATTAAAAAAACTGGATTATGACTATTTCGGACGAAACAAATTCAGAAAAACTAAATGGTCATAATCATAGCAAAAACACTTAAAGGACAATCGTCCAATGTTCAAAAGAAATTGAATTAAGATTTTAAAAAATGATTTGTGGTCAAACCACATAATTTTAATTAATTTCGTTTGAACATACGATGATTGTCCTTTACGTGTTTTTATCTAATGATGGTCGTTTGTAGTCCAGTTTTTGTAATATAAATATTTAGTAGAAATTTCGTGTTTAATTATTTTAACCTAAAATTCTGCTTGTTCTATTTAGCTCGTATTTCGAGCTTGGATTTATTTCAACAGAATTTTACGTATTTTAGTATTTATAAGTACACGTTTTAAAACTCAGACGAGCCCACTTTTCTATGCAATTTCAAACAATAATATCATCACAAAATATGGTTATTTAACAAATACTTTTATTTATGGTTATGGTTTGTAAGAAATGAATACAAAAATAATTTCACATATACTGCTCCACAAATGAACTGAACCATTTGCATACATTGGTGCAATTTAAAAAAATACACTTCTCCAATAAATTAACGCACCAAAAAAAAGTAGCCAAAAGTTTAAAGTTAATTATTGTCGAAACCACTTATCCGATTTGGAAGATATTTTTTTTTAATGACATGTCGTTTCCTTCAGAAAGTTAGTGTACTACTCTATTCGCATAGAAACTTATTTTTTTATAAATACCGGATGTGACAATTATAACGTGTTTTTTCTATAAAATTAAAACACCCTGTGGGGTTCAACAGCTACAATATCAAGTTATAATTCAAAGCAAACTCTAGCCTTATCTTTTTATAATATTTTGTTTTTTGATTCACTCATTTATCTTAGCTACTGCAAGAGAAACACACTTTTATAGCATAACATGTTTTGATTGACTTTAATTTGCATTAAAAGCACTAAAGTAGCAGGCTATGGAAAAACAGAAAGAAACAGTAATTGTCATCAGGTAAATACAGCTGTCAAAAAGCGGTAGTTGATAGAAGTGTGTTTTCGGTGTTAGTCCTTAACGTTTTTTTGCAAAATCTTTAATTTTCTCAGTACGCAACGTGAAACACGAAATTTTATTGGCGATGAATGTGCTCAAGCATTAGTTCTGTTTGAGGAAGGTTAGAAGTTATTCTGGCCAGAGGCGGAAATACTCGCTACTGAGACTTTCGTTTACATTTTTTCTTTACCTTTTGTTTCTTTTTTTTGTTTGTTAAATTAGGTCTCCATAAACACATGTTATGCTATAAAATTGAGTTTCTTTTGCAGTAGCTAAGATAAAAGAGTAAATCAAAAAACAAGCTGTTATAAAAAGATAAGGCTAGAGTTTGCTTTGAATTATAACTTGATATTGTAGCTGTTGAACACCACAGGGTGTTATAAATTTTATGGAAAAAACACGTTATAATTGTTACACCCGGTATTTATAAAAAAATTAGTTTCTATGCGAATAGAGTAGTATACTAACTTTCTGAAAGAGACGACGTGCCATTAAAAAAAAATCGTCCAAATCGGATAAGTGGTTTCGACAATAATTAACTTTAAACTTTTGGCTACTTTTTTTTGGTGCGTTAATTTATTGGAGAAGTGTATTTTCCAAAAAGACAGTTGTGGCATTTTTGGTAACCTTTTATGATTGTATCACTATAAAAAGCATTTCTTTTCATAATTTGGTTTAAAGAAAACTAAGTCCATTAATAAAATGTTATCATTTTAAAATTTTTAATTTTGCCCAAATATTGATAGCACATTGCATACAAAGTATGCCAAATCGTTGCCAAACATTTTTAACCCTCCAGTACCCGTTCAAAATTCTAAGACATCAGTACCCGCACCGGTCTCGCAGTCCGACACCCCTCTGCCACCTCCGTAACAATAATGAGATATCTTATGGCATTAGTTTATTATTCACTAACGTCTTCATAATCAGATATTTCCTGTTCAGTGTCACTGTTCATTTCCCTAGTTTCCAATAAATTATCTTCGTCAGACGATGGCACATCATCATAAAACGTGTTGTCGATATCCTCCTCCGCTATTATATCTCGCATCGTCTGTTCTAGTCGCGATTGTTCTTTCTTATAAAATCTGCCATGACTATAATAATGTTTTAGTATAACAGTGTTACTAAAAATGCAGAAAATACTTCCTTCTCCTCACATTGGTCGTATATCAAAGGTAAAAATAAAAACAACTTGGGTACCCGCTTCGGTCTCTGAAACCGAAATTATATATAACTTTAAACCACTGCATGTACGAACTCAAAATTGCATACGGATCTTCAATGGCAATATATAGGAAGGTAGTGAAATGGGCGGTAAACTAACGCTAGCACATTAAGTAATATACTGCATCATGTGTTTGCTCGGTCTCACAGACCGTAAACGGGTACTGAAGGGTTAAACGTTACGGAGAGACTCAAAGAACTATTATATTAATTAACCTTTTTTTGTGATTCTTATTTTTGTAAAATATAATTTTTTTATAATTTTATTATTTTTTAATTTTATGAATATGATTTTGTTAATTCTTCAGTGGATATTTGAGGATAGTGCAATTAAATATGCTTAGTATGAGTATACTATAAAACAAAAGCTTTTATACAGCCTGTTCATAATTAAGTGTGCACTATTGCTATCTCGGTTGCTATTATAGCTACGAAGTTGATTAAATTAGTAAAATAGTAGCATTTTTTGTGCCGATTAAAATTACTTCAACTTATAATGGAAAATTTTGAAAAATATTGTAGTTTGTGCGTATATCAAGTTCTACAAGAACTTAGAGCTTACACGTCAAACATACGGAACACACTGACACTACTGGAAGGCACGTATGATGATAAGCGTGCTTTTTGTTTCGAAACATAATTTCACAGATAACGTGATAAAGAAAAAACAAAATTATTGTGATCATGGCACTAGTGATTTCTGCCTGTAAAAAGAATAAGCTGTTTTTCAAAATTTTGAAAAAGTGTCCATATCATGTAATACATCATTGCATTCAGCAAAAAATCCTCTCTTAAAAGGGCTACAAAAATTGCACGGTACCAATTTAAAATTTTGAGGTTAGGTTAGATTACTAAAAATTTACACAAATAAAATTGGTTTTATTAAGTGCTAATAAAAGTATTTAAATTACCATGCAAATTACTTCAAATCGCATCTCAATATCTTAAGTAATAAAAAAGTTACGGCATATAAAAGAAATTAGGAGATTTTGTTTTTTTTTTAAATTTTAGACAAGTGGGCCATGACAAGTAAAATTTGAAGATGGATTCCTAATGAGCTCTCAAACCTGCACCTTTTTGCTAATTTAACCATCTCTCTATCTCTTCAAATACAAAAGTTACCCATGCTGTCCGTACGAAATTCGGGCACCCTGTATAAAACTAACACTTATTTATTATATTTTGGTAGAATTTTTTTGAACCTTTTTTCCGCGTTTCGTTTTTGGCTGTAAAATTTGACCTGAAAATTAATTAATCTTATTCTTATACAGTGTGTCCCAGGATTGATGTTACAAGAGGTGGGATGGATTTTATTTTGAGGTTCTGGGAATCGGTCCTGCTTGGTTTGAAAAAAATTTTAAGAATATTTTCAGTTTTTGAAAAACAAGTAGGCCTCGACAGGGAAGCGAAAACTATTTTATTTTCAGGTAAACTACAGTTTTTGTTCATGATACGGCAAAATTGTATTAGGAAAAGTTGTTCAGAATGAGAAATTATGACCGTATACAAAATTTCAGAAAGATTGTCGACTTAGAAAGAACCGTCATTTTTAATAAATGCAATTTGTTTAATCTAAATTTTGTATAGGGCCATAATTTCTCATTCTGAACAACTTTTCTTAACACAATTTTGCTGTATCATGAACAAAAAGGTTAGTTTACCTGAAAATAAGGTAGTTTTCGCTTCCCTGTCAAGGCCTACTTGTTTTTCAGTAACTGAAAATATTCTTAAAATTCTTTTCAAACCAAGCAGGACCGAATCTCAGAACCTTAAAATAAAATTCAAAAATTTTTAGACTATCTCACCTCTTGTAACATCAATCCTGGGACACACTGTATATGTTCGTGTTCTAAAAAAATACTGCAATACATCTTTTGGAATTTTTATACTGACATCAGTCATCAGATTTTCAGTTAGCTTTGTAATTATTTTTGTTTTCTGCGATAATCCATTACCGTGAAACTCTTTGAACAAAATTTCTGCTCGTTCTATTACAGAAAGAAATTCTTTTGTTGGTTTTATTAAATTGCCTCTGGATAAGTGTACAAGTCATCGAAATACATTAGGATTAAAATCGTGCGTTGGATTGCCAAGATCGAGATATTTATTTCAAAACCTATAAGCCAAATATCCAGCTATACACGGTTTTCATAGCCAAGTCGGCACTCTTGCTAACTTCGTTATTATTGGAACTACAAGGTCAGTTAAGTAGGCAAACTAGTAGCATTTTTTTCGACAATTACGATGGTGAAAGGGAATCAAAATCCAACATCGCATTCGCGAGTTATATCAAAAAGTCCAATTTTTTCAAATAGGACACTCAGTATATAATATTCAAAATCGATAGGAAGTTGAATTCTGAACAAAAAGTGTCCTATGTCCTTTTATCCTAATGTCGAAAATGACAAACGTATTGATGATTTTTCAAATTCGTCAAGGTGGCTGCGTTAGTGGCAATTTTAATAATAATAATGACTTTATTTAGTTTTTTTTAACTACATAAATAGCTTGCCTTATCATAAATAGAAATTAAAAAGAATATCCATGAAGTGAAACAATATCGTTTATTTCAAATTATTCTATGAACTTGTAAAAACCAAACTCATATTAGATGCTCAAAAATATCACCCTCTTGCTCCAAGCATTCTTGAGCCCGCTTGTAAACGCTTCTAGTGGCCCTGGCAATGACATAACTCGCGAACGCGATGTTCGATTTTGATTCCGTTTTCACCATCGTAATTAACAGCTCTCAGTTTTACTGCTTCCATAATTTCGGTAGTTTTAGGTAAGTTTTCTGTAGGATAGTACTTTTTTCGCTGGAGTGCACATTAATTCTGCTTTTAAATCACGTTTGTATGACTTATCATTAAAATGTTTAGAACATATTTGAGAAAAAATTGTTGTAACAAGTAGGTAAATTAATAAAAATTATTTAACAAGCAATATTTACCATTTTTAACATTGAATCTATCCTCTCTCTTGCAAGCATTAATCCATATTTTTTAGATTTTTTCATTTTTCGGAAATACGATACATTTTGCCCTCTTGTTTTCCTATTGTATGTATTACACTTTGCAACAGCACAACAAGGCATTTTGCATACATAAAACACTGACGAAAAAGGAAATATTAAGTCTGTAAAAACCCCAAAAGTCACTATAAAACTCGCCAGTCATGTCCATCTGGTTCGCCGTAAATGCTTCCACGCTGGCGTCACAGATGCAGCGGCTGGCTGGCAACATGCACATGGCTATACCATGTTAGTTGTATCATGACTTCTCCCATGTTTTGTTCTTAAGTTATTTAGACAACTTCCTTAGCTTTATTTTTTTATAATGTAGTGCTGTTTATCTTTTTTCCTTTTTGTTTGAATGATTTTTTCCAGGTTGCTTTTTTTTTGCCTTAATTTTATCTTTTGCTTTTCTTCATTCCACTATTTGATTTTCTTGTAATTAGGACCCCATACTTCTTCAGAGGGTTCTATAACTTATGTTTTCACCATTTTCCATATTTCTTCTATGTTCCAATTGAGTCCTTCTTGTTGTTCCTTTCTTTCACGTGGTACTAATCTTAGTTCCAATTTATTTTGAAACATTATTCTTTCTTGGGGTATTCTTAATTTGGTTTTTTCAAACTTCTTCATTGGTGTTGGTTTTCTTATGCAGAATCTTGTGTCAGTTACTACTAGTTTATGATCTCAATATATTTCTGCCCCTCTTATGACTTTTACACACAGTATGGCTTATTTGGCACACCTGGAGTAGGTAATGCAATCTGCTGTACTTTTTGTATCACTGTTCTCAGTTGTGTTTTATGTATTATTTTGTGGTTGAAAAAGCTGTTTTGAATTAACATTTCGTTATCTATACAGTGTTTTTCACATTTTTTGTATGAACAGCCTCTATTTCATTAGCTGTAACTTGGTACCCCCCTCCCCTATGAGTAAGCAAAGAATAGACATTTTCTGGTTAAAATTATAGAATCTCTCTACATTCTCAAGTTTTGCACTGATTTTTATTTTTTCACACTTAAAGATGTTACTTATATTTAGTTTCTCTTAGATCCATGCTTAATATTTTCTATAGTTTCTGTGCCATGTATTTTATGTATTTAAATAAAGTGTTCATTCATATAGTAAAAATATTGTTATTAGTACATTCGCGACAATTACTGTTGAAACCCTACTCTTCTCTTCATCAAGGAGGAGTAGGTGTAATAATAATAATAATATTTCCCGTTATTCCCTTTAAGGGACATAGGGATAAACAGCTTCCCGTTAATCCCTTGCGGGACATAGGGTAGCTATAAAATCTTTCCAACTTTGTCTGTCCCTGGCAAGGTACCCAAACTCTGCAATGCTCTTCTTCGTCTCTTTCTCTATAGTTCTTCTCCATGTTTCCCTGGTTCGCCCTCTACTTCTTTTACCACCAGGATACCATTCAAGTGCCCTCCTGCATACCTCTTCTCTGTCCTTTCTCAAAGTATGCCCTAGTCAGCCCAACGTTCTCCTTCTGATTTCTTCTTGCCCTGTCCTTCTCCATAATTCCTCGTTTGAGACTACTTCTGGCCATCTCACTTTAAGTGTATGTCTTAGACACCTGTTAATAAAAACTTGTAGCTTCTGTTTTATTACCTTTGTGACACACCAAGTCTCTGATCCATAAAGCAGCACCGACTTCACCATCGCATTAAAAACCTTTATTTTGGTTCTGTTTGTAATCTTGTCCGTGCACCACACTTTTTTTAGGCTTATAAACACCCCCCTTGCTTTATTGATTTTTGCCGTAATATCTTTAATAACACCATCCTCACCTGACATTACACAACCCAGGTATGTGAACTCATCAATTTCATCCACCGCCTCCCCGTCTATTTGCAGATCTCCCTAGTGTTTTACGTTTACACACAGTATCTTCGTTTTTTTCTTGTTTATTTTCAACCCTGCCTTTTTCGATTCCCCTGTAAGGTGCTCTACCTTCTCTTGCATTTGCTGCCTCGTATGTGACAAGAGGCAAATGTCGTCAGCAAAATCTAGGTCCTCTAATGTTTCCTGCATTTTTCACCTTATACCTCTTTTGTTCTCACTCATTGTTTTAACCAATACCTCATCCAACGTTATAAGAAACAATAACGGTGACATAATACATCCTTGTCGAACACCAGTCTTGGTCTCGAAGGCTGGTAATAGTTGGTTTTCATGTATTACTCAAGATCTATACCCGTTGTAAACCTCTTTTATTAAATTTATAAATTTTTGGGGTAGCCCTTTATTTTTCAAGGTGACCCATATAAAATCCCTGTCCACTGAATCGACGGCCTTTTCGTAATCGATGAACATCAGGAATAGAGGCGTGTTATACTCGGTTGCCTGCTCTATTATTATTCTTAGGGCCGATTCTACAATGCAAGTATATACCTAGAATAAGCTATCCGAGGTATAATTGTTATAGTTTCCTTTGTTATAACAATCGTTTCTAGGGTATTTATTCCCTGGATAACTTTATCCTTAGTTTGTAGAACTGGCCCTTAATGTATTTATTTGGTCAGTGCATGACTTCCCCTTTCTAAACCCACTCTGCTCTTTTCGAAGCTTTCTATCGATCACCTTTATTAGTCGGTTTAGAATCACCTTACAGAAAATTTTATTTACTACACTAAGCAGGCTAATACCCCTCCAATTGTCGCACATCCTCAAATCTCCTTTCTTTGGTACCTTTGCTATTAATCCTTCCTTCCAGTCTTTAGGAAATTTCTCTTCCTCCCAAACCTTTTCCATTAGTGGCTGTAGCATCTCGACGGCTGTATTCATATCCGCTTTTATCATCTCGATGGTAATCTGGTCTATGCCTGCCGCTTTCCCTGTTTTGAAATGTTGTATCGCTGTATTAATCTCTTCTCTACTTGGTGGATTTGTACCGGGTGGCCATAAATATCTGATATCACATTACCTTTGAAATCAACACTGCTTTATTAAAGTGATGAATCCAACTAAACTAAATGTCATTAATGTCATCACAACTAAAATTCCTATCTGTCAAAAATTATTACAGATTGCAATAAGTAATGGATTTAGAACAGGATATTTTTATAATCGAGTTGTAGACTAAACTGCAGAATCTGGGGCACATTCCCCTCCTCGTATTGCATTTTATTACATTATATAGGTACCAATACTTATCGTAATTGAAATATAATGCTAACCAACATTTATAAGTAGCTAATTCCATGGCTTCCAGGATCTCAGATATTTATGGCCACCAGTTATCAATTTCTAACTCCGGCAGATCCATTGCTTGCGGTAGCTCCACTTGCCCTCTTTCTATGTTCATGGTTTTTTTGAAGTGGTTAGACCATCGTTGTAGTTGTTGTTCGACGGTAGTCAGGATTTGTCCTTGTTCATCCTTTACAAGTATGTTACGTGTCCTTGCTCCTGACAGCTTCTTTATATTTGCATAGACCTCCTTTATATCCCCCCTACTTGAGGCTAGTTGCGCTGCTTCTGCTATTTTCTATGCATGCCTTAGATACTTTATTAGTGCCATATATACAGAGTATTTACACAAGTCAAACTGGTTTGCAACCTAAATAATTTCATGCTTAATATTAAAAATAATAGTAGATACAAGATTATTTCAGATATTATTTCCAGATATTGTGAATTTTAGATGTACGATTTATCGCATTCTATAAATTCTCTATAGTCATAGAAAGCTTTGCTGATACAAAATAACTAAATTCTAGTTTTAAATTCTTTTAAGTTTAAATTTTTAATAGTGCTTGGGAGGCTATTAAAAAATTTTATGCTGAAAAAATCAGTCCCATTTTGACATCTTTTTAATCTGCAATAGTTGTTTACTAGGTTTTCTTTCCTTCTTGTGGGGTATTCATGCAGTTCGCTATAAGTTTGGTAGTATTTTTGGTTGGTTTTAACGTAAATTAGGTTTTCCAAAATATATATTGAGGGAAAAGTTAGAATTCGCAAATATTTAAAAGCATCCCTGCAATCGTCTCTGTAACCTAAGCTCATTATTATTCTTATAGCCTTCCTTTGGAGTGCAAAGATTTTTGATGCCTGTGCTGCATGTCCCCAGGCCAAAATCCCATAAGACATGACCGATTGACCAAGAGAATAGTATGCAAGTTTAAGAATTTCAACCGAGACACAGTTTTTAAGATTTCGTAGGATAAATATGAAACTACTCATTTTATTACACACATAATCAACGTGCTTATGCCATCTCAATCCCGGGTCAAGCACTACACCCAAGAATTTAATTTCATCCTGTTCGTTGTTAATGTTATAAGTGTGTTTTAATGTAAATATCATATTGTATGATTTACTCATATTTAAACAAAGTTTGTTTCTGTTTAACCATTTTTTAGTTTCTTTTAGAGCATTTTCTGAGTTTGCTAGAGCTACTTCTAATAAATTATCTCTAACTGATATAGTAGTGTCATCTGCAAAAAGTGTATATTTGACATTTTCTTTATTGATGGGTAGATCATTAATATAAATTAAGAATAATAATGGCCCAAGAACAGACCCCTGTGGGATGCCTACTGTTAATTCTTTTTTTGATGACACTAGGTCCTCTACTTTTACTTGTTGATATCTGTTTGATAAGTATGAATTTATTAGTTTGATGCTATCTCTATCAAAGTTGTACCACTCTAATTTTTTGACAAGTTTTTGATGAGAGACGCAATCAAAAGCTTTTGTGAGATCGCAGAACATTACTGAATCATATTCATTATTTTGAAATGCATCTGAAATGTCATTAATAAGATTCATTATTCCCTGGACTTGGTTTTTATTTTTTCGGAATGCGAACTGACAATCTTTGAATATTTTGTTTATTTCAAAGAATGATGAGATTCTGTTAGCCATAGCAGTTTCAAAAATTTTTGATATGATAGGCAAAAGAGATATAGGCCTATAATTACCGGTTTCCCTCTTATTCCCTTTTTTATAAATGGGTATGACAATTGAGACTTTCAAAGCCAAAGGAAGGTATTTTAATTTTAGACATTGATTTATTAGTTTTGTTATTGGCATTATGATAAAATTTTTTATGCATTTTAGCAGAATTACGTTAAAACCATAAACGTCCCTACTATTTTTACTTTTTAAGCTGTCGATGATGTCACGAATCTCAATATATGTCACTTCTTCAAAGATGAATTTATATGTTAAGGCTTGGGACTCAATATGTAAATCGTCCCCAGTTTCTGTCTGGTGATTTTTCAACAATCTTTCAGTTATGTTTACAAAGTGTTGATTAAATTCGTCAGGGAGGATGTCATTTTTACTTACCTTGTGAACAGGTATATTTCTCTGTTCATTTATGATTTGCCATATAGATTTAATTGGATTGTTTGCATTTTTTATTAATTTATCATTTGCTGATATTTTAGCATTTTTTTTGCATGTTTGTATTGCGTTCTGAATCTCTTTTTTTCTTCAAGTATTTGCTCTGATGAACATAGCTTGTACATATTATCTAACAACAATAGGTGTTCCCTCATTTGTTTTAATGTATTATTGAACCAACTTATGGTTTTAGCTTTATAATTTTTGCTGATATACCTTTTCACCTTCGTTTGTCTAATTTAATTTAATTTTTTATTTCATGGCTTAATTTCTTATACTCTTCCTGTATTTTCGTTTTCCTCTCTTCTGTTTTTTCGCTTAACCCCCTTCTCTTCACATTTCTTCTTTCCTCTATCCTTCTCCATGTATCTTCACTCATCCAGTGTTTCTTCGTATTTTTCTTGTACCCCAACACTCTTTTGCTAGTATTAATGAAAGCACTTTTACACCCATTCCATGTTTCCTCAATGGATTTATTGAAATTAATTTTTGCTTGCTTCCTTATTCAGTGTTGTAGTAAATTGTTTTCTGATTTCCTCATTTTCTAGTTTTGTGAAGTCGTACCTTGGTCTCCTACCGCTTCCGCCATCTCGTTTCATTTCCCTTCTGCGGATTCTGATTTTTGCAACTACAAGATGATGGTGTGTCCCTGCATCGGCATCTCTCCTGTTACGGGTATCTAAAAGTTGCCTACTCCATGATTTACCTATGCATATATGATCAATTTGGTTCTTAGTTTTTCTGTTCGGTGATACCCACGTGACCTTGTGGCAGTTTTTATGTTTGAACATTGTTTCACCTATTTTGAAGCCATGCAAGCCACACAATTCAACAAAAAGTTCCCCATTTTCGTTCATTTCACCGATGCCTTCCCTTCCCATAACTTGCTCTATTCCTTTGTTTTTTTGCCCTACTTTTGCATTAGATCCCCCATCAGAACAAGTATATCTTTCTTGTTTACTTTTTTCATTATGTCACTTAGTTGGTTATAAAATTCCTCTTTGGCCTCATAGCTTGTTGTCTCAGTTGGTGCATAACATTGAACTACTGACATCTTTTGCTCCCCGAAATCTAATCTAGCCATAATAATTCTTTTATTTATCGGACACCATTCTATAAGTGCATCTCTCGCCTTCCTACTTAGGATAATGCCCACTCCATGTTGGTGTACCCTATCTTTATCTTTCTGCCCTGAGTACACGATGCTGTAACCATTTTCTTTAACCTCGCCGCTTCCATTCCAATGTGTTTCGCTTACTCCTAGTATCTGTAGCTTATATCTTTCCATTTCCTTAATCACTTGTATTAGTCTTCCTGTTTCGTATAAAGTCCGTACATTCCATTGGCCAAGAAGTAGTACATTTTTTATTGTAGTTTTGCTAGTTTCACTTTATCTACTCCCTCCATTTCCTATCTTAGTCTCATGTCCTTTTCCATAGCCATTTTCGTCATCTTGGTTCTGCCCTCTGCGAGTTCCTTTACTTTTTTGGTTTTTGCCCCTCCATACACTTCAAACCTCCTCCATCATCGTCCGACCAAAGATATTTAACTCCATTTACTTCAAGTTTGCGGTATCCAACTCTAGTGTTTTTGCCTTCACTTCTTTCTTTTTTTGACACTTCCCTTATCGCAACCTGTATTTTTTGTTCGTCCTTGGTGAGATCATTATCTATGTATATTTTCCTGGGCCCAAGTTTACGCTTTTGTTTTAACACTTCCATTTTTTGTTCCCATCTTTCAACTTTTGCTACTATTATTTTTGGTTCCCGTTTCCCTACTTGGAACGCTTCAGCTATAGATGCAACCACCCCTATTTCTTCCTGTAAGAACTTAGTGACCTCTTGTTTCAAGTTTTGTCCTCTAAGGTCTGCCCCCTTTATAACAATATTATTTTTCTTACATGCCCTCTCCTAGTTTTCTACTTTTTCTTTTAGCATTCCAATTTCTTTACGTAGCTCCTTCTTTTCCGTCTCCCATTGTACTTCTTTCTTTAAAAGTTCTTCTTTCAAACCCCTAATTTCTTTGCCATAGTTCTTCATTTGCACCTTGATATCTTGCACATCGTTTTTTGTGCTTTTTGCAGCCCCATTTATTTCATTGAATGAAATAAATTGGAGTAGGTTTACTGTTCAGTAAAAAAGCAAAGAAAAGCCTATTAGCATGGAAACCAGTCAATAACAGAATTATAACAGCATGATTCCACACTTACATAAGAAAAATAACCGTTATTCAATGTTATGATCCAACAGACGTAGCCAATGATGAGGAGAAAGACATCTTTTACAGCTTGCTGACAGGCACTTCAAAACACGTAAAGAAAAAAGATATTATTATCTTAATGGGCGACTTCAATGCCAAAGTAGGCAGCAACCATACGAATATGGAAACAGTCATGGGAAAACATGGTTTAGAAGAGATGAACGACAATGGAGAACTTTTCGTCGATCTTTGCACAAATTCAGATTTGGTTATTGGTGGAACACTTTTTCCACACAAACCAATACACTTACACCCATATGCATAGTCGTTCGCCAGCGAGGTTAGCAGGTTAAGTTTTGCGTCAGTTTCTGTCAAAATTGATGGAAAACCTAACCTGATAACCTCGAATTTGACATAGACATACAGTGCCGCCAACATACTATTCATAACGAAATTCTGGCGAGCCGCTGGCGAACGACTATGCATACGGGTGAAAGCAACCTGGGTGTCACTAGACAACCGCACTATTAATCAAATACACTACCTAGCTATCAGCAGAAAGTGGAGGCGATCTCTATTAGACGTTCGTAGTCGGCTTGACGTAGCAAGCGACCATCATGTAGTAATTGCAGAAATAAGATTGAGAATTGCAAAAACAAAAACTATCAGAAATACATACTGAACCGGCCAAAAATAAACACTGGCCGCTTAAGAAGTACAAAAACGTTGTCAAGCCTCAAGAACCGCATACTCAACAGTCAGTACAACCAAACAAAAGGATCAGACAATAAAACTGGAAAAAAACAGAAGAGGTTATCCTAAAAGCAAGCTTGGAAAATCTGGGGAAGACGAATAAGAAAAGAAAAGATTGGATAACCCAAGAAACTTGGAAAAAGATAGAACGCCGCAGACACATAAAAGGGCTAATTAACAAAGCGGACTCAGAAGAATCCATAGTTGAACTTAGAGATGTCTAAAAGAATGCAAATATCGATGTTAAAGGAAGTGCCAGGCGCGACAAGCAAAAATGAGTAGAAAAACTAGCTCAAAAAGTGCAAGTTGCAGCAGAACTGAGGAATAACAGTGAGTTATACAGAATAACAAAGCAACTGGCAAATAAAAATTTCACACATAACTGCCCAGCTGTCAAAGACAAGACCGGCCAAAAATTATATACAAAGGGAGAGCAGTTAAGATGGCAAGAATATTTTGGCAAAATACTTGACCCGCCAATAGAAAATAGAAGGACAGCTACAACAACAAAATCTGGGAAAGCAGCAGGACCCGACAACGTACCACCTGAAGTCTTTAAAGCATCTTCGTTAACAATAACAAACATTCTGTATCCGATTATACTAGAAGCATGGAATTCTGAAAAATTCCCAGGCAGGTGGAAAGACAGATTAATAATCAAGCCCCAAAGAAAGGGAATCTGATGGAATGTCAAAATTGGCGAGGAATAACAAAGTAATGGCACAAATCATATTAATGCGAATAAAAGGCTATCTAGACTCCAAAGTGCAGAAAGAACAAGCAGATTTCAGGCCGCACCGGTTATGTATCGAACAAATAAACAGCCTGCGTATTATTATAGAACAATCGTGCGAATGGCGCTCCCCACTCTACCTCCTCTTTATAGATTTTAAAACAGCATTTGATGAGTCAATCTGGAAAGCCCTCCACGAAAAGTCAGTGCCAACAAAAAAATAAACCTCGTGAAAGAACTATACACTGACTCAACCTGCCAAATCTCACACAAGGTCCAAGCAAGCGAGCCAATACCCGTGAAGACCGGGGTAAAACACGGGTGTGTCCTTTCCCCATTACTATTCAACATAGTTTTTGACATGGTGATAACCAAAGTAAATGATGCAAGACATTGCACAGTATGGGATTTACAAAACAGACTTGAAGATCTAGACTACGCAGATGACATCTGTATGATGACGCATACATACCAGATATTACCCTAAACTGAAACGTCTGTTCAAAGAGCCAGCTAAAGTTGGCCTACAAATTAATATCATGAAAATCAAAGAGATGCGCATCAACAATCAGCCAACAGACTTATATGTTACAACCAAGTTATAGAAAAGGTCGAACGTTTTACATACTTGGGCAGCATCATTACTAAAGATGGAGGCGCCTCCTTTGACGTGAAAAGTAGGATAGCAAAAGCAAGAGAAGCTTTCGGTATCCTCAATAAGATATGGAACTAACCGCAATACTCCATCTACACAAAACTGCGCCTATTCAATATCAACGTGAAGTCCACACTACTCTACGGTTGAGAGATGAAAAGTGAAAAAAAAAAAATCCCACAGCATGCAAGTCTTTGTGAAGAAGTGCCTGGGAAGAATATTACATATAAATTATATTGGCCTTACACAATTAGCAAGATTAAAACCAGGAAGGAGAAAATAGTCACACAAATTAAATGACGCAAATGGAATTGGGTAGGGCACACACTGCGAACACCTGCAGGCAGTACCCCAAGATTGGTACTCCTGAGTATATCAATTTATAAACTTTCTCCATTTCCACTTCCTTTGTTCATTTTTTCTTAACTTCCAATATATTCAATATTTTCACTTTGTTCATTATCATTTCTTCTACTAGCTCTATTTCCTTTCTACTTAGACCTCTAATATTCCATATTCCAATTTTTGTCCTTTGTTCTCACTTAGGTCATTTTCCATTCATTCGTCCATGCCCGAGGCCATCTGTTGTTCTATGGATTTGCTGACCTCATATAGGTAATCAGTCCAACGATGGGAGGCCCAGTTATCTCGGCACAACTATTATAAGGGTATACCCCCCGATGCTGGGTCACCAGAACCTCGTTTGTTCTATTGTTCTGTCTTTTTTTAAAATTTAAACTAACTAAAATAATGGTTATTCTTTTCTCCTTTTATTCTTTTGCCCTGCACTCCATAGCCTTCTTTTGGGTATGATACTACATCTCTTCTTAAATTGTTGTTTTTTAAAAACATATTAAATATTTTAGAAAATACAAACTTTTAAGTATATGATGCTCTTGATAAAAATCATAGGCAATTAACTAAATATGTCAAAATATACTGGGTGTTTCATTTTAAATATCTCGAGAAATTACCTTTAAATAAACACATTGTATAATTCAGCCAATCCATTTTACTATTATATGATAGAAGCTAACAACTACTACCACTTGAACACTTAATTTCATTTTTAATTAGTTTACATAATGTAAAAGGCATCTGCAGTCAGGGTTCCCACTTTCCACAGTGAAAAATCACTTATAACGCCGGGGTATTCCCCCTCTCCACGGAAAATGTTCACGATTCAATCCTTAAAAGTGACATTTCTAGGCAATCCTGAACTCTGGAGAATAAGAAATAGCTGTCTGTTTGGCACTGGGGTTGACTGAAACTCTGGAACTCTACACTGCCATGTAATGTAATCTGAAACCAGCACCTATCGACAAAACGAACTATCATTATCTTGACTCCTTATTGTAAATATTATTCAATATCCGTCCAACGAAGTAGCCCTAAAGTTCAAAATTGGGACATTTAGCTACCCGGCAGCCATTCAGTCAGCATGTGGGATAACTTGCAGGACGTCTCAGTTACGACATAATCAGGACAGATGTCAGCCCCTTTATATGTAGTTAGGTATTTTGTCACAAAAAACTGACAATTTGCAATCCCTCATGACGATATAAAAAACTAAATATTAACAAAAAGGTAAATAAATAGTGGATAAGAATATTTGAAAATATGCAGGGTGTTTTATTTAATAGTTATTTATGGTACAAGTATGTTATATTACAAATATTCAATGTGAGAAAAGTTAAACCCTCGAGGCCACCACAGCAAATGGAATCTTTTCTCACACTTTGATTTGATAAATATGGTGTAATAAGTATTTTTAATAGATCAACTTGGCTATGAATTCATGATGTCTAAGGATGGGAATTTCGTTTATCTTTAAAAAAAAAAAAAAAAAATTGGTGGAGTGTGGAACGTAGCACTTGGTGTGTTGAAAACAATAAAAAATTATTCGGTTATTGTGTTCAATGTCGTTTTCGAGCAGTATTTAATACTCAAGAGTTCCTTCACACAATATCATCTTAAGTTGGGTTTCAAAGTGCTAAGAAAGAGGATTTGTGTATGAAATCAGAACAGCTGATGATCCGTAATATGTTTCCACCCAGAAAAATAAAATTCGTGTCTGAGTACTGTTAATTGAGACCTACACCGATCTACAATCAAAAAATAAATATGGAGGTCGCCTTTGGCCTACTATCTTTAGGAAATATATTTCTCTTTTTTTTTTGTATTTGTAGATCTATTTTTTGTTTTGTTGAAATACCATGTATGTGTTCAAAATGTCAGTTATTCCTACCTGTATAATGAAGAAGATAGAAAGACATAATTATGCAAAAATATAACGCATTCACGGTTGATTTTGTTCAGGTTTGGCCGTTATTTGTTTTTCTTTCATTCGAATAAATGACAAAATAATTTTGTAATTGCTTGTGGACTTGTGACAATTTTGTCAAATTCAATCAGTGATTTTGAAAGATATAGATACAAATACAGCATTAACGTATTACATACAGTTATGTGCCAAGATGTGTAACGTCCATTTTTCTTACTATCTTCTTCTGCAATACAGCATGTGAGTAAATTAATGTAAATTAAACACAGTCTTCCTCATAACAATTAACATATATTTTTTACATACGCTACATGTTTCCGTTTATTTGTTAAACCATCTTCAGGCTAATGTCAAAATTGGACAGTCATAAATAAACAATTGGTTTAACAAATAAACCGAAACATGTAGCATATGTCAAAATATATGTTAATTGTTATGAGGAAGACTGTGTTTAATTTACATTAATTTAGTGAATCACCTCATTGTGAGTATGGACCAGATCCTGAATTTTTACAGCATGTGAGTATGCTCTATCCTTTTCGTAATTGCGAGCACAGCACCCTAGATAAATAACACACGCTTCTTTTTGTTTTTCAAAAACGTACGTTTTTGATTGCTACTATTTTTTACAAATGACACCTAAATGTCAAACTAAATAAAAAAAAGTTACGTATTTTTAAGTGTTTTACAAGAAGTTGCTATATTGCAAGGAAGTACATTCGTCTATTTCCTAGAAAAAACATTTAAATTGCGAAGAACTTTTGCAAATTATAGTCATGTTGCTGAAGTGTATCGTGTGTGCGCATCGCCTACGTTGATTAAAAAACTACGCTTCGCAATTTCTAATAATCAACGCAGGCAAGGCACGTGACAAAACAACCTTTAAATGAAAATTTTTATAAAAACCAACACAGAAAAACTTGAGCAACCCTACAGTAACTTCCTAGAATGTGTAAGGTGTGCCGATTACTTTGATATTAATTAATTGAAAATATAAGGTGTCTTGACGTCAGTATGACATATAACATCTTGGCAATGTAAATTTTGGCGCCTTAGCTTCAAGGTTGGCAGCGCAATTACGACAAAGATAAATACATAGACATTCTTTTGCTTGAGAAAGAGATGGCACCAAAACATGTTTGGTTATGTTGGCACATTAGGTGAACCGTGTGTTTGTATCTACATCCTTCAAAATCACTGAATTCAATAGACCAAGCCTTATTGCCAAACTGATCCATAAATATTTAATTGCCAAAACAGAACTAAAATAAAACATAATAACTAGCAGCACAACAAAAACATCACGAGGCATTTGGCCATTGTAAGGTAGAAATGGCAACATAGCTTACGGCACGATTCATAACTTCAAATATAAAATTACTTAACC
>CALNHX010005613.1:0-103568 GCA_940337035.1 Agriotes lineatus | reverse complement strand
AATAATATGAAAAACTGTGGAAATCGAGAATTTGGTTAATGCCGCCTCGATATTTCTTTAAAGAGACCTTTTTCAATGTTTTTCTGACACTTCAGAAAATACAAATCAAATTTGATCTGAAGCTCAAATTGACACACGCTAGCTGTATATTCGCATAGAAACTGAAAATAAAGCAAATTAGATAATAAAAACCTGGTGTGATACACGCACACAACTTCCTTTTACAGTGATCTTATAATTGCCAAAAATTTGATTTTTAATTTTTAAGCATTTGTCAAAAATTTTCAAAAATTACAAATTCTACAGAAACCGTACAAAATAGAGCGTTAGTTTAACAGACAAATTTTCTCTAAAATCTAAAGCCGAATTCAAAAATGTAATTATATACCGGGTGTTCTATTTAAAATAGGAGTTAATAAAAAAACAAAAGAAACCCATTTTGGAGGTATTCAATTGGAAAATCATCTCACATCAATACACATTAAAAATGTAATAAAACTGTACAAATGTAAAGTTTGAAAAAATCATTAGCGCCGTTTTTGAAAAAATCCAAAAGAACTGAAAAATCACAAGAGTAAACACCTTACTTCCGGTTATGCGATTTTCTTCAAAAGCTTTATGGCGCATCTAGATAGTACGCAAAACTTATATCTGAAGTTTCAACGTTATATCTCTTTTCGTTTTTGAGATATTCTGTTCACATACAGACACACACAGAAGCACAGACAGACTGACAGACAGACAGACCAATGAACAACAACATGTTTATTGGGTTCAGGAGACTCTAAAACTAGAAGATCTGTTGAAAACTGAATTTAGAATTTTTGGGGTGAATCCAATACTTCCTTTATTGTAAAAGAAAGTAAAAAAGAAACTTGATTTTTTTATAGCCAAGTTGGTATTTGGGAGCGTGTGTTTGCTGAATATTAGTTTTAACTTCAAATCCGCATTGATGTATAGACTATAAATCAATCAAGTCAAGCCATTATTAGGAGCAGTTTAAATATTGCCTGCCATATTAGACTGCTGACTTTCGTTTAAGATTTCGACAGTTATCTTCATGCTCAGCGAAGTCAAAATACCTGTGTACAATAGTTGTGGTTAAAACTAACATCAGAAGTGACCAGTACAATGTAACTGTAATTCATTGTATCCGGAATGCGATGCACAGGCGAAACGTTTCGTAACACACCGCGAATTTCATTAAAATTATCCAAGCATCACACAGATATGCAATCTTAATAAGCTGCCTTCTAGTTTCCGAAATTCAGAAACATTATTTTAATCTGGCTTCCATTTTTGCTTGTGTGAGTGCGTATTTAAGAAAGCGCCTTGAAGCATCACCTTCAACCTCATACAAAAGTTTCCTTCTACCAAATGGAGGTGCAAACTATTTTTTATGTCATTGTAATGCTAGAGCAAGATCTGTATTTCCAGGCTGAATCCAACAAGAATCCGGGGAGCTCACGAGGGGCCCGACTCGTTCCAACGCCGTTACGGATACGACACTCCGGGGACCGCTCAAGCCGCACTTTGTTTCGCTTTAACAGACAACTCGACAACGTTTCTTTTATTTTAGATGTGGTCCTACTTATTTTACTCACTTATAGCGAATAGCCGTGTTTAGTAGAATCGGTTTTTTATAGTTTACTCACTTTTCTAGTGTACTTTTTAGTTGGACGCTTAATGTACTCCACTGAAAGATACCCATAGCAACCCTTCAATAAGCATTTTTCTGACTTAATACGAATAAATCGTGTTGAATACAAAAGCATCATATTTTTAATAAAATGTTATAACATGCACCTCGCGGAGATTAGTAGCTGAGTTGTTAAGCATACTGACTACTGATCCCCCGTCCCGGTGACGTTTTTCTTCTTCTTTGTCTTAGTATAGGCTACCAGACTGTTACTAACTACATAAAGTGTAGTTTTATAAGCACTCATCGACCGCGGCCCATGCAGGTCGCCCGATTAACCTGTTGATAAGCAGCAATACCCTTTTACATCAGTCACTGCCACCAAACTCCAAAGTGGTTGGTATGGTGGCCGAAAAGTGCACTTTGTAACCAATATCAGACTATGAAACTCGAACTTACTATTTGCAGACTTGAAACGCAAACTGCAAAGGAAAGGTTTCACTCCATTTGTGATTCTGGACCGGCTGGACAAATTATTTAGTTTCTAAAAGTTAATAGGTAATGTTAAAATAAGACACCGACATTGTAGAATTACAGGAAATCCACATCTTTCGTGTCTACATTGCCACGTCGAAATTGTACAAATCTCGTACCGATAACTCGGGGTTTTAACATAAAGACTAAACCGCTGTTAAAATTCGTCTCAAGACAAAAAACGTGTAACCGCCTGTATTTAATGATAGGAATATTCTGGCTTAACTTCGGAACTAAAAATTTGCACTAGCCCGATTCCACGTTTAAACTGTCTCAGAAGCTAATGATAAGTGAATTCTTAGAGTTCCAAGCTTGAGATCCGCGTTCTGACATCTCTAAGCATCGCGGACGTTCTAATGCACTCACAGCTTGGGAAATTTTAAATACGTGACGGCTTCTGCATTCTTAGACAGCGAAACGCTGGTGTTGCAACGCTGACTCATGCGCCCAGTCATAAGCCGTGATGACTTAACACGGGGATTTTTATTGATCTACTTAATTGTGTATTGTCAAACGTCACCGTGGCGAAGCACAGAGGGTGAAAAAGGCAATTCAGATGTGACACACTTCAACGGCAATTAGCTACAACAATGAGGCACTGTGCATTTTAAAATTAGATTCTCGGCGGCTGACGAATTTATTTGAAAGCGTACAGAGCCGGGCTGGCCCAATCTGCGCGAACCAAAATCTTATGTTATAAACGCGCACGAATTAGGCATGCACACGAGTATTCTTAAGATTACTACCTGGAGACAAGGCAGTCAATCACGAAATCACTTGGAAACGTAACTGCTGCAATAGTGATTTAATTTAGAATCTACCAAATGTAGCGATAAACTATAAAAATAAATGGCGTATCTTCCATTATCATACACAGTATTAAAGTCCTACGTCTATGTGAGAAAGAAAGTATTTATAAAGGATGTATTCTTATCTACCAACATCGTGCGGTAAGACTTCAAGTTGATTACTTACAGCACTTAGTGAATTACTTTCGTAATTTCTGATTTTCGTGTAGGTAGTATTCTTAAGATCATTGCCTGGAGACCGGGCACTACGGGCAGCCAATCGCGAAGTCGCTGGGAAACCTAGCTGCTACAATGTTGATGTAACTTAGAATCTACCAAATGTAGCATGAAACTTTACAAATAAATGACGTCTCTTCCATTGTCATACACCGTATTAAAGATATACTTCTATGTGAGAAAGACGATATTATAAAGAATATATTATTATTCACCACTCTCGCGCGGTAAGAAGTTACTTGTAATACTTACTGCGCCCTGTGTACCACAGTACTAATTTTACGATTACCGCCTGGAGAAGCTTGGAAACGTAGCTACTCCTGTATGGATGTGATTTTAATGGTACGAATTGGCAGTGTACAGATTGACAGCAAAGCTGCACCATAGATACGATATTGAACATATGAATATGCATCATGCGGTTTTAAAAATAAATGGCGTTACATTGATAATCATCTACTGCCTCGGTGGTTTAATTCTAAGTGAGAAAGCAGATATTTCTAAAGATTTCTTTTATCTGCCACTACCGCGCGGTAATAACTCCAGCTCAATACTTAGTGCACTCTCTGAGCTATATTTGTTATTTCTGCAACTCGTGTAAGAAGTACTTCAATGTGTACTGCCTGGATACTGTGCACTCGATCACGAAATAGCTTAGGAAATTGGGAACATTGCTGCCACACTGTGGATGTGATTTTGTACATACTGTAAAGGTTCCCGAAATCTTCTGGTGCCTGTTTGTAATTTATTTATTTGTATAAAAATAATATAAGTTAAATTTTATGGGCAAAGATCCTAATACACACACAATTCTCGGTTTTTTATTTTCAGTAAATTAAGGCTGGTTAAAATGAACTGTAATAATTAATCGCACAAATAAAATGGTTGAATGCCCCTCTTTCTATTTTATTTAACTGCAGTACTGATTACGCTAGCTATCGGCACACAAGACTTCTTATCTTATGAGTTGGGTTCATAAATGGACTATAATCTCAAATTTTAGGTTATTTGTCTCAACGTAGCTCGTTCTTAGTAGATAAAATTCACAATCTAGTAACTTGGCAGATTATCACAAAATGTTTTTTTATGTAAAGCGTGAAATTGAACGTTTAAAATCGTGAACTACTGTAAAAACGAGTCAGGTAAATTATTTGAATATTCCCGCTTGGCAACTATTAAAACATCGCCTTGATTGTTTTTAGGATGACGTCACACCTCCTCTTGATTGTTTGGATACACGCCGCCCCACAACCTGGGGATGCCGTTCGATTTTTGAAAACCACGAAGTAATTGGACTGTTGGACAAACGCTAGGCTTCTTCGGCAAGGTTTAATCTTGGATTTAAGTCGTTTTCCCGAACGCTGACGCTCAATTTTGAGATCTATCCTACCTCGTGAAGTTTGCTTTGTTGCTGCTCGCAGAGCTGGTCGTAGTGACGCTGCTGGAATATCTCAGGTTGTAGCTGCTTCCCTGGGTGCAAATTCCTCTCAGGATACTCCTGCACACTCCGCTGAACTCCTGGACCTTTGGCCTCCGATGCTGATTTTCGTCGTAGTAGAAGATCGTAATTTGCAGTTGGACGGGTCCCGATATCCTCGGAGGAGATTTTTGCAAGTAAATTTTTCGCTACGGAAACTGCTGCAAACGTTAGCACAGGTACACTACCACTTGGGCAATAAAACTGTACATTTTTGAATTGGTAAAAATACTTTTATTAATATAAAAACAGTAATTGAAAATAAAGCACAAATTTTCCCTGTTTTTAATTATTAACGCACTGATATTTGAGTTCTGCACTTTTCACGTTGCTTGCTTTTATTCTGTCACCTCCATTCAGGAATTGCTTTTTGCAATTTTCTAAATTTTCCTACATCTTGCTTCACCCTTCTGCTTGCTCACAATTTTCACTGTCTTTTGCTTTTATTGACAACTACGCTCCTTTTTGCACATAATAACCTTTTTGTGTCAATTACTTTCGTTCGGTCTGGCCTTACATGTGCACAAACCTATCATTTTTAACTATATTACTTTATTCACAAGCCAAATTTAAACCCTCTGAAATGCTTTGCCTTTGCGTGCTTTTATCCGACTAATTACTGTTTCTCGCATCTCATTATCAATGCATTTAATATTTTTATTTTTGTTTAAAATTGCAATTACATAAAATATCCCAACTCTGTGCTTTATTGACTCGATTGAATATTTTGCACTGCAAACAGAGCCTAGTTGTGGGCTTAATACCATTTCAATATCAATGTGCATCGTGCAGCATCATACCTATCAAATAATCCAGAACAGTACAGGCCGTGTTTACACGATGAAAAGTACCATGGTCGCAATCAACCGTTTCTATTTTCGTGGTTTTGTAAACAAACTTCCCTTAACTTTTAATAGCGATATTATCACAGAAAACAATTACTTATTATGCCTATTACGTGTGTTTTTTAAAACTATTCGAAGGCAAGTACATTTTGTTTAATTTAATATCTGGGCAACTGAACGCTCCCAAAATTAAAGCCGTACGCATACGCTAAAAAGGCGTGTCTTTAAAGTTTAGGCTACATAACCTACAAGTTTTCAGATTTGGCTACGTTTTACAAAGTTGTGGTAGTTGCACTGAATTGCGAACTATTGTATTCTTTTCGCTATGTTCAGGTATGCTGATCAACGATGAATTACACGAACGATATAGTTGCACGCGTATTTAAATTGAAACTTGACCGTCTCAAACACAAAATACTAAACAATCATCTTCTTGGACGTGTACTTGCTTATGTTTGTGTAACGGAATTTCAAAAAATAGGATTACCACATTGTCACATGCCTTTAATTCTTGCAGGTATTTATAAAGATACTCTTCAAAACGTTGAATAATTACAAAAAATTGCATTTTAGTTACGAACTGCAGAAGACGTAGATAGAATTGTAACATGTCAGCTGTCATTTGATGATTTGAAAACCATTAATGGCCAAGTTTACGATACATTCCTTGAAGCTGCCAAAGAAGCCGGTTTATTGTACTCCCAATTTACTAATACGAAAGTGCTTACAACGAACGGATCGAAAGCCAGCCTTTCACTTGATGGAACCCCAATCGAGCAGGTTCCAATGTTCAAATATTTGGGATCGCTGGTTGAGGAAAAGAAAGTGACATCGACGGCCGACGTTTACAGCCGCATCGGGCAGGCAGCATCAACCTCATCCTCGCTCAAATGGTGCGTATGGAAACGAACAAATACTACCATCAAAACGAAAGTACGCTTATACCGAACGCTGATCCTTCCCATTCTTCTTTATGGATCGGAAACGTGAACATTGCTCAAGCCGGACCTTGACAAGCTTGAGGTCTTCCAAATGCGATGCTTGAGGCAAATTCTCGGTGTCTCGCTCCACGACCGCCTTCGAAACGAAACAATTAGAGGAAGATGTGATCAACAAACACTGATAGGAAAACAAATACAAAAACGTTGACTACGATGGTTCGGACATGTCTGCCGAATGGATGATAACCGTTTGCCATGTAAACTTCTTTGGCGAGACCGTCCGGCAGACTGGAGAATTCAGCGATCGGCATCTGGCTAAAGAATATCGAGGGCGACTTAAAGAATCAGCGATTATCGGTTATCGTGAAACAATTTTTTGGCTTCGCCTAATTGTTTCGCCAGTTATCCAATTATTTCAGGCTTAACCTGTATATTTTTAGTTGAATTATAAATCCTTTGCATTTCGAATTCGTAAATTTTCCAAAGCAGCGTATTTTGTACCTGCATCAAGTTCCTTTCGTTTGCGCGATGCCCTCTCAACCTGCGCTGTCTCTTATCAGAATGCGAGTTTTTTTTTGGGCACGAAATTTTCGTCCGATGCACTTGCTGTCTTAACCTAAGCCCGCCGTCATCGGCGCGGCTAAGGCTTGATTTTAATTAAGTCAAATTACGTGCGCTCAACCAATTTTTATGAGCATTGTGTTTCCTAAGGGCTGATTATGATCAGTTCTTAATTACCAGTTTCAATCACGAGTTTATCTCGGAGGCCAAGGCGCTAGCCTTATCCCATTTTCGACACCTGCTGGGTTCGGCGTATTTGCTGCCTTTTGAGGATGCTTCCGCAGCAATTTTCGGCGCATCCATGGAGTTCACGTCCAGCTTATGTTTCGAGGTTAGTTAGTGCTACTTCCGGAATTAAATTTCAACTTATCGTCAATACCTGGATTTTACATTTAAACAGTTTAAACCCGTCAATATTTAAAATTTAAATGCATACGTTCCGCAATTATTAATATGTAATGTTCAATTTCATACATGCTCTTGATGTTTACATTTGAATTTTTATGCTTATATTTAATTATGCTCAGTATTTAAAGTTGCAATTTTGATGTATTTCGACCCTCTGTAAAAGATAGTCACGCTTTTTTTATCTTCAATGGCCTAACAGAAGGTTTTGTTGAATGACTGTGATAAGCTTATCTCACGAATGATTTGTTGGTAAAGTTATTAAAATCACTATTTTAATGGCGTTTGTTTTTTATCCCTTGAAATAAAGCATCTTAAGGGGTTTAAATTGTTTTTATGTTCAAACACGCATATCTGAAAAAACAGTTGAACAGTATGAAGTACCATATCAAAAGAAAGCTCATTAAAAGGGCTCTTCAAAAATACAAAAATATACAGGGCGTTTCATTTGAAAAAAATCGAAATTATTAAATTTGCAAATATTGAGCACCCTGTATAACATTAATACCCAGATCCACTATTTTACACTTGAAAGATAGTTTACAAAAATCATAATTTTTTGGTAACGTTTTCCTTCATTCAATTGTTTTCTGTCGCTTACAGCAGCCGCCTGAAGTTCAGCATTTTTTTGCATAAAATCGTTAATATCTCCAAAACAGTTGACGTTAGACCCATACAACTTGATATGAAAATTATGAATATTTCAATAAAAAACTTTTAAGCTACCCTAATATAGGGCATTCTATTTAAAAAAAAAGTAAGTTTGATTCGCCATACTTTTTTGCGACACCCTGTATAATCAAAAATATTTTAGTAATGTGCACCACTTTCGTACCTACAACTTTTATATACACAATATTCATGTACGTAACTCTCATAGTTTTAGAAACATCTTCCACCCCGGCTTCGTTGCCGGACTCTGTATTTATACAGTACAGCAAACATTGCGCTTCCATATTTTGACCAAAATTATTTAAAAATATATTTTTGTCAACTACACGGAAAAATTGCATGTTCAACACATTGGAAAAGTGATTCTTCCATGCTCACGTAAAACTTTTACATTCGCTGGAAAACTCTCACTTTTCTTAACTTGTAGAACAATCTACTATTAATTCACTAGCAATTTAAGAACAACTCGCTAGCATATAAACATTATAAACAGTTACTTATCGTTGCTATTATAGAGATAATAATAATAATGCCATTTTAAAATGCCAAAAAAATTATAATTAATTGAGTTATTTAACAATAACAGTAACGGCGTAACTGGAGACTTGAGTTACCACATTTATATTTTTATGACGCTTAACGCCTCAACGGCTTAAACCTGAAAAGAAACACAGATTGCAAGCAGCTGAAAATTATTTCGGTGGCACAAATAATTCTTACATATAATCTCATAAGAGCATTAATTCTTTCCTGATTTTTTTTTACTGCGTTCCAACAACGTCGTATTAATTAGGACGCCTTCCAGAGGCGAGCGTTTCCCTTCCAGAGACTTTCCATTTGAAAATATATTTTTGGAACTTTTCCTTACTGCCAATCTCTAGCGTGCTTTTAAAACTTTCTTTAGTGCAACAAAAGTTATTACATTTGTCGTACATTTTAAATGCGGCATATGCCGCGGGTTTCAGTTAGTTACAAATAAATGACGAATCTTTTATTATCATCTGCCGAATTGAAGATCTACTCCAAAATGTGTTTTAACTACTACAGCCTAGAGACTGTGCAGTCGATCACGAAATCGCTTAAGAAATTGGCTGCTGCACTGTAGATATGATTTTGAACATACCAATGTGCATCATGAAGCTTTACAAATAAATAGCTTTCCTTCTATTATCATCTGCGGCAATGAAGATTTATTTCAAGGTGGGAAAGCATGTATTTATGAAGATAAGATTATTATATACCACTCTCGTGCGGTAATAACTCAAGTTGAACTGCAAGAAGACACTTTGCAGCCGATCACGAAATCGTTTGGAAACGTAGAGCTGCACTATAGATGCGATTTTGAATATACCAAAGTGCATTGCAAAGCTTTACAAATAAATAGCGTTTCTTCTGTTATCATCTGCGCAATTGACGATCTACTTCAAAGCGTGAAAGCATGTATTTATGTATTTATATAGCTTTTTTATTATATACCAACAACTCTCGGGCGGTAATCAGTGCCGTCTTTTATATGATTAAGGCCCCGGGCCCAAGGTAATGAAGGGGCCCTTCTAGAAAGGAAGTAACTCAATACAATACAATATATATTTTTATCTACGACCACTACTAAAAGTAGGCCTTTTAACGCTAGCTTGTTTCACTAAAAGTGACGTTTTATAGTTTAGCGTGGTTATAGAAATCAGCTGTTTACTTTTAACCCATGTGCTAAAAGTGAAGTGAGGTTACAAAACTACAATTTCGAACTGGAAGTGAAGTTGTAAAGTTATTCTAGTTACTTCTTGCTTTACAGGTAAAGTGTTTTTGAAATAATTAACGCGTTATGTAATAAATACAGTCAGAGGTGGAGTATTAATAATTACATTCTGTAACTGACCTTGCAGTACTGGCTTCGCAAACATTCGCCCGCGAGGCATGGGCTACTGTTTATTATGACATAAATTAGAAGTGTCGTAGATGCAAACCTTTGTTAAATCGATATTATGGATTAATAACGGTAAAATTAAGGTCGTAGATAAAATATTGTATGCAACGCATGCTAAAAGTAGTTTATGCACGAGACATGTTATGAAACTCAGCCTTCGGCTTCGTTTCATGATTTTTATGTCTCGCGCATAAACGTTGACTTTTAGCACTTGTTGCATAAATAGCTATTAATATACCTGCTTTTATTTTTATACAACTATGTACTGAAACGAAATTAAAATTCTAATAAAATGTATATAAACACAATAGAACATAAGAATCCTAAAAATTAAGAAATATGTCATAATTATTGCTACACAATAATAAAAGATTTTTTTCTCGATTTGGTATGGGCAAAGTCCTGTATTATATCTTCAAAATTTAAATTCAACAATATGTCTCTTTCTATGCACATTAATGATGAAAGAGTTTAGCCTCTCTTGTAGCACAGTACTGCAAAGTTCGTTTTTTATCCTGCTTAACTTCGAAAATGAACGTTCTCCACTGCAATTAGTGATCATTAATGAATAATGACATGAAAATTCTAAGTGATAACGCAACGTTAGGAAATGTTTCTTCTAATTTATCAGTTCTTAAAATGTTAAACAGTAGCGAGTTATCAATTTGTTTAGTTTTATATACATCGTTAGTTCCTAAATACAGCGCTAAATGAATACATTCCGTTTCTAATTCTTCTCCATTTATAGCAAAGTGATAATATTCAGCAAACTTTTTACAGCTATCGTGCAACACATTTGGACTAATGGTTCTTAGTTGATAAACAGCCAAACCGATTGTTTACTTTGATATATGCAGCAGATCTCTGCTGTAGTTAAGTTATCGATGAGTCGATAATTGGGATAAACACTTCCACTTTAAATTTATCAAATGAATACACAACTTTAATTTTTATTTTTTTACAAAATATTTAATGAATTACAGAATTATTAGTTGATCAATGCGCCTGTCGGGGGCCCCAAAAAATTGGGGGCCCCGGGCCCGGGCCCGCCTGGCCCGTGCCTAAAGACTGCACTGGCGGTAATAACTCAAGTTGAACACTCAATGCTCCCTCCGAATTACATTTCTTATTTTTGCACTTTGTGTAAGCAGTGTATTACGACTACTGCCTAGACGCTGCCTTGACTGTAATCGACCACAAAATCGCTTCGGAACGTAGCTGCTGCACTGTAGATCTGACTTACTTTACAAACAGTGTTCCTTCTGTTATCACCTGCGGTATTAAAGATCTACTTCAATTTGGAGAAGCATGTATTTATAAAGATACTATTATTACTCGTATCTACCACTCGCGAGGTAACAACTCGGGTTGAACAATTAATGCACTCTTCAAAATACATTCGATATTTTTCTTCGAAGAGGAGAACCGTCGGATTGGTCAAGCATGTCTTGGTATGAATAATGTTCTATTTAGAACAATACTCGTAGACATTGTTTGGTCGTAATGCAAACGAAAATATGATTAGTTAATAACTTTCGAAAACTCAAAACCAGAATTAACTATTCGCCTTTGGAATAGTGTACTTACTGAGGTTACTATCGGCCACTGGAGGAACTATGTCAATCATACTAGAAAAGCAATTGAAGAAGCATGGGATACTATGAAAGTTTCCAATGCTTCTAATATTGACACACACGTTTTAATGTCAATAATTCCATTTGTTGTATTAATCTACACTTGTAACATTGTTTAATTCGGTAACTAGATTTTAAAAGCCGACTTTTCAATTTTGTTTGTTAACAACGAATTTCAAATTTAATAACTTTAATCGAATATTACTTAAAAGGGGTGGTAGTAGTAAAATAATTTTTCCTACAAAACTTTCTTCTTTTTTAACGATCTTTTCAACAATACGTTTTTCGACTTATGGTGCCATTTAAAATTTTGGAGTTCTGAACATTGTGGACAAAACTACTCGTGATGCTGACTTTTTCGAGAAATAATAATATCACCATTCGATTATTTAGTATGACTTTTATAATACATTTTTTTATCCCAACTCTCTACGACTCACCGTTCTTTAAAAAAAATACTGATACGGGTGGTCTCATTCACCCTGTATAGTAAGGTATTTGGTGTAACCGTTTTAACTGTTCCTCCACATTGCACTAAGAAATTACAACCACAGGATGTTGGACTGTTCAAACCATTCTAGGCTTTTTATAATGCAGCTATAGATTCGTAGATGATATCCCATCCAGGAGAGACGTTTGGAATATATAATGTAGCTTCATGTGTTGGTATTGCTTTCCTCAGAACTATGACACCTGTAAACATCGTATCATCGTTTAAAAACCGGGTATAATTGCCTTTGTCAGATATGTGTTTAATGACGAAGACTTCTTACCCAGTTCCGTTACGGACAGACATGTTCCATTTGAAGAAAACTTTTTAAACTTTAATGCAGATGAAGACGTAAGTGCCGAACCAAGAAGTTCCAACCAGTCCGGCGAAGAGAGCAGCGAAAATGATAATGCTGAAACAGAATGGAGACACTAATAGAACTCATTTTAGAGTGAACATTTGTTAGCCCAGAAGAAATACAAGGATTTCCAAAGGCTAAGATGCGATCCTCAATTAAAAGAAGGTGAAGATGAAGTAAAACTATGATTGCTACTGACACATCAGAAAAGTTACAATTGGATATGCGAAGAAAGAAGACAGACGTTGATAAACAACAAATTAAAAAAATTAAGAAACATGTATTGAAAGACAACAAAGAGACTTTTTGTGATGAATCTTACCTTCAACTGCAAGATTCTTCTGAGGATGAAAATTTTATTTGTTCATCTCCAGAACCTGAAAATATCAAAATATCAAAATTTCTCAAAAATAGAACTTGATCTTTTAACTAATGACCATGTTTTAGTTGAATTTCAGCCAGAAACAGAAAAAAACAAGGTTTACTATATAGGCAACCTATTATCTTGCAAGCCTGTAGAAGTTGAAGTTTTGTTTTTGCGAAAATTGCTTAAACTTAGTTGGAAATTTGTTATATCTGTTGTGCCAGATATTTCATTTGTACTAGCAGTATTCGATAATGTCAAGTGGGACCACCTACGGATGGTTTTAATGGAAATTGCAGTACCTGAACACTTTATATCCCCAATAAAAACCTTATATTACTCTAATAGTGCCTTCATACGTATTAACAACAGGATATCAGAGAGTTTTACCATCAGTAAAGGCGTGCGACAGGGCTGCGTCCTCTCTCCCATCGTGTTTAACGTCTACGGAGAATAGATTATTGGTAAAGCAACAGAGAATTGGCACGGTGGTATATCGATAGGTGGCCAGAAGATCTCGCATCTGCGTTATGCTGACGATACAACAATTTTGGCTAGTTCAGAAGTAGATATGGCGGAAATATTACAACTCATCGAAACATATCAGGAGGTAGCGTGGCTCAGCCGCTTAGCTTGCTAGGATACTGATCCACGTTTCTCTAGGTGGCCAGGTTCGAATCTCGCTAGGGCCGTGCACTTTAGCGTTTTTCGAGCCTGAAAACAGTCGTGGAAGGCAACGAGATACCACCACGATGATGCCGAGTTTATCTCCAGGATGTTTCTTCCCCATCCAAGGGTGGAAATCGTCAACGTGCTTTATTTACATTTCCAACTAGCGCCACCTTCCATGGAGTAGCAGCACCACAAGTCAAACCAATGGAGGTTTAGGGCTCTACTGGCGCTATATACTATAGAATATAATATCTTAGTATGTAAAAATGTAAATAAAAAAAGCATAAGACTCTTTAAGAAAAAGAAGATCGAAACATATAGTGAAGAAGCTGGCCTTAAACTTAATCGGGCAAAAAGCTGTATTATGGCAGTGGACAGAGCAAACATTTTGCCACAAAAATTTGAAATATCCGGGATATACCACGAAAGGATAAACTTATCTATTTAGGGGCACGCATCTCGAACACTGGAAACTGCGAAGAAGAGGTAAAAAGAAGAATAGGGATGGCAAAATCGGCACTATTTCAGTTGACTAAAATATGGAAAGACCACCATATCTCAAAACGAACTAAGAAAAGGCTGATGGTTTCTTTGGTGTTCTCCTTTGCCACTTATGGTTCGAAATCCTGGACACTCAACGCAGCTTGTCGCAGAAGGATTGAAGCATTTGAGAGGATCTGCTACCGACGCATGTTAGGAATCCCCTGGACTGCGCGGAGAAGTAATTTCTCCATTTTAAGAGAACTAAATATTGGCACCACCCAACGATTACTACCGACAATTCAACGCCAAATACTCCGATTAATTTGCCACATAATCAGACGAAACGAAATGGAAAAATTGTGCATACAAGGCAAGGTTGGCGTAAAAAGAAGAAGAGGTCGGTCACCAGTGAGATTCATTAATCAAATAAAAAACTCTCCAATCTATCGATTATCGAAATAATGAGAAGTGCAGAAGATAGAGGACTATGGCAGGCTGTTACCGGTTCTGATTAACCGGAGGGGTCAAGATACTCGGAAGCGAGTTACGACTAAGAAGAAGTAGTATTAGTAGTATTAGTTGTGGGGAGACTGATACCAAGCAAGTAGGTTTTCATAGGCCCTTTTTGCCAACCCCGTGGACAAGGTCTAGACATGCAGAGTACCAGTTACCTTAGTTCTACTTAGAATTTTTCAGAAACTAAGAAGTTCCAACCCTAGCAAAGGATCTTTAATTTGTACTAATGTCCCATATTAAAATGATATTGCCTAAACCAAACTTTGGAAAAACCAAACGTCAACAGTCTCTACTATCTTTTAATGTAAACTTTGAATCAATAAATATTCGTTAGTTATGTTTGTTTTAAGACAGTCTTACTGTTCTCATTCTGCGTCTTATAGTGTCCCTACCCTACCGAAACCATGAGACAGATTAACAATTCCTTGTAGGATTGATAACTCTGTTGTGTTACGGGTTATGGTAATCAAATTTTACATTTATATTTCTGTTAGCAATGTAGGCACTTGTGCCAAAGGCTATTAATATATTTTCATTTTTTACAAAGTTGTGATTATTTGAATTTTTGATCTCACTGGTCCCACCGTTACCCTGCTTGTAAAATATCGTGTTTTTCAGACTGTAGCTACAGCAATCAATTTAAGAAAAGTTCAAATAAGAAAATTAAGGTTATGGTTTAAATATTTGTTTAAATCAAAATAGTTAGTGAGTGAATTAGACTATCAAGTAGTTCAATTGTAAGTGCTGTGCTTCTCCAGTCTTCTACATACTCTATTACAAGAAATTTTAAAATAAATTGGTAATAATTAATTTCAAATTTGAAATGTGTGACAGATAAGAGCTTGCAAGAAGCACCAATATGATGAACTAAAAATTACTCAGTGCGAAATAACAATAGTGCCAACTTACCATCGATTTTACAATGCGAATGTCATATATGTCAATTTCTTTCTGACGTCAACTACCTGAGATGTATAATTTAATATAAGACATACGTTTTTAACTCTATGTTGCCGGGCTTTGTAGCTCAGTGGTTAAGCATTCTGGCTATTGATCTAAGGATCGCCAGTTCGATCCCCGGTCCCGATGAGGTTTTTAAAAATAAAAAAATGCGGATGAATACCTCTACATAATGCCATCTTTCTAAAGTAGGACTTTGACCATATAACCATAGCAGTTGGTGTGTAAGGTATCTGGTACTTCGCATACCTAGATATTGTCCATTACAAACAAACTCTATGTTTTGTTATTTCTGACGTCACAGAAATAGAGTAATATGTAGAATTTAGTATTAAAAATACTGCTTACACGAAGTGCTGAAATAGCGAATGTAATTCGAAGGGCGCACTAAATGTTCAACCTGAGTTATTACCGCGCGAGAGGGACGGAACATACTATATTCTATATAAATACATGGTTTCACACATTGAAGTAGATCTTCAACGCAGTAGATGATAATAGAAGGGACGCCACTTACTTTTAAAACTTCCCGATGCACATTGGTATGTACGAAATCACATCTACGGTGTGGCAGTTACGTTCCCAAGCGATTTCGTGATCGACTGCACAGTCTCCAGGCAGTAATCGTTAAAGTACTACTTACTATTTCGTTTGACGGTTTCTGTTTTATTTGAAACATTTTTTCCTATTTGACATATAATTATAGACACTCGTCGACCATTATTCGATCTAGTAAAAGTTGTTATTTGCGGTGAATTTTGTTGATTAAAGACGTAAAAACCATTTTATTATGTAACTTCTTTATTTAAAATCCAATGTGACTATATTAATTAGTACAATAGTCCAGGAAAAATTGTAAGAATCTTGAAAAAATTAGTACAAGCAAAGAATTTGGTGGAGATGTTACATTTACCTTCAAATTGAATACACTAAAGGTTGGCCATATTGAAAAATGGCGGCTCATTTCTGGTTTTTTATTTATTATTCCTTAACCAATGCAGATATAAAAAAAATGAAATAAAAAAGTAGACCATAATCAAATAAACACTTTTTATATTACCGTGTTTCCTCTAAACCTAACATTTTTTACATTATCAGTTGTAGAAGGACATCAGCAGATATAAATATCAGTGAGAATACTGTCTCTACCACAATGCAAGCGGATTGCACATTTCCTACATACTAAAAGAATGAAATGTTCACAAAAATACCATAAACTGTTTGTTTTCTACATGTGGTTACAGGTTGTGATTGTTAACACAAGTTAGCGCTGTTTGGAAAGAACAAGATTAAAGACTTATGCTTTATACAAAAAAATCCGAAACTGCGACAGACTTGCATTATTTATTGAGGATACTGTAGTGTATACTGACATTGCATCTGCAGGGGAGAAATTGTTACAGTGGAACTTCTTATTAACGATTTTCCTTTTTACGAAATTCTCTATTTAACGAATTTTTTACAAGGAATCTGCCGTTGGAATAATTTGCCATACGCTTTTGTTCCATTTTACAAAAAAAAATCCATTTAGCGATTTTTATTTAAACAAGTTACATAATTTTAAGCACTAGTAATGGAAAAACAGAGAATAAATGCTGTTTTTAAATCAACCACGTGCATTTTTGCAATTTCCGTTTTGCGAAATTTCCAATTAAGGCATTTTTACTTCCTTTTACAATAAAGGACGCTGTGGATTCATCCCAAAAATTCGAAATTGAGTTTTCAACAGATCTTCACGTTTTAGGGTAACCTGAACCCAAAAAACATGTTTTTGTTCATTGGTCTGTTTGTCAGTTTGTGTGTGAGCAGAATATCTCAAAAACTAAAAGAGATATGGCGTTGAAACTTCATATACCTGCTACTACTATCTAGATGCAAGCTTTTGAAAAAAAATCGCATAATTATGATGTTTACTCTCATGATTTTTTAGTTTTTTTCGATTTTTTTCAAAAAACGCTCTAACAATTTTTTTCAAACTTTACATTTTTATTACATTTTTAATGTGTATTGATGTGAGATAAGTGATTTTCCAGTTGAATACCTCTAAAATGTTTTTTTATCGAAATTTTTCTAGATTTTTAAAAAATCGTTAGGTTTGTCACCTGTCGCCAGGATTAATTTTCGTCAGTCGTGTTACCTGTGAGTGTCACATGTTCATTATAATAATATGTTGGTGGCACTGTAAGTCTATGTCAAATTCAAGGTTATCAGGTTAGGTTTTGAGTCAGTTTTGACACATACTGACGGAAAACCTAATTTGCTAACCTCGAATTTGACTTACATTTACAGTGCCACCAACTTGTCATAAGATACTACTGAAATTTATTAGGTAGTTTCCATGGTGATTGAAAATCACCCTAGGGTTGTTTTTACTTCAAGTGTGATCTGATTTGTCAAACTGACTCACGTGATTAAAAATAATCAAATTGGATTGGTCTGCAATATATGTAAGAACTTATCATAAAAACTTAATAATAATATTAAGTTTCGTTGTCAAGAGAAAGCAGCAAACAAATATAATCACCGCGTTACACGTTTTGTTACTAAGGCTGTATCACTGACTTATATGATCGGCGGCGGGAAAATATTTTTATTCGCAACCATATATGTAATAAGATCGTTACTGACTTAAAAATTTGGAAAATGAGCTATTCCCAAATTGTAACTTTCCAACCGGTCGGAAAAGTTATTCCCATAGCAGAGGTTGGAAATGAATCCATTCCCGACCGCTGTGTAGGTAGGGACACTGGGAATCTCGTTGATCCATTCATGCGCGTCACAACCTGTCTTATTAAAATATAATAATTTTTCCAATTATTGTTTAGAATAAAGTGGTTGCGAATAAAATAGTATACATACTACGGTGAAAAGTTTCATTCCTGTCTCGAAATAAAGTTGACCTCGACGCTACGCTGCATGGACAGACCAGGTCCGAGAGATGACTGGGACCCCTGTCCATGAGGCAATTCATATGGCGCCTAATCGAGAAGAATGGAAGACAACCATTGCAGTGGCAGTCACCACGGCCCTGTCAAGAGATAAAGATTGAGGAGGAGGCCAGAGGTTGGTAGTTAAGCTTTCTACCTCTTCCTCCTTAATGGCCCATGGCTTCAATTTTCTTGACCACCAGTCCCCATTTCTTCCTATCTCTGGGTTTTTCTTCCCAATCTTGTATTTTTAGTTGTCTTATATCTTCCTTCACTGCTTCCAACCATTTTCTCTTTGTTTTTCCTTTTATTCTTTTTCCAACCACCGTGCTCTCTGTGATCTTGCTATTTGTGTAATACTAGGGTGTTTGTATATATTCACCACTTCCTTGTTTGTTCTTTTTTTCCACTGGCTGTCATTGTCTCTCACTGCTCTATATATTTACGTATAATTTTCCTTTCCCATCTCTTCATTTTTTCCATTTTATTCTTATTAAGGGTGCAGGTTTCACATCCATAAAGAACTGTCTGTTGGATTACCGTTCTAGAAACTCTAATCTTAGTTCTTGCCGATATTACTTTGGATCTCATCAGTTTTGATAGTGCTCCCATAGCTTTACTCCCTTTTGCCAATCTCTTCTCTATTTCTGTGTTTTCCTCACTCTTATTTGTAATTGTCACTTCAAGATACTCAAACTGTTCCACTCTTTGAAAACTATATTCCGTGTTGCGATCGGATTTGAATTTTATACCATTTGTTTGCCTTTCAGTTGCTCTCATCTCCAGATATTGTGTTTGGCCTTCATTTAAGCACAGTCCATATTCCTTTGACGCTGCTTATAATTTTTAAAAAATTCCTTTTCCTTAACTGAATTCTATTTTGTTATGACTAGTAGTAGTAGTAGTAGTATTTTCGGGGAGACTTGTGTCTAGCAAGGTTTAGGCATGCAGAGTACCAGGTAACTTAGTCCTACTTAGAATTTTGTTGAGATTAAGGAGTTCCAACCTTAGCAAGGGATCTTTTACATGCTATACATCGTAGTAACATGGGACCCACGGCTTTACATCACTTCCGAATGATGGCATTCTGTAGAGGCTTTTATCCGCATTTTTTTATTTTTAAAAACCTCACCGGGATCGGGGATTGAACTCTCGACCCTTAGATCAGTAGCCAGAATGCTTACCACTCAGCTATGGAGCCCGGATTTGTTATGACTAACTTTGACTAAAGACATAGTCAGCTGTGTTTTACAGTACGTCTTGTTCATAATTGGAATTAAAAAAATCAATAGGATTATACAACACGTACTTGAAAAACCATTAGGTTTAGAGAAAATGTGGTTATAAAAGAAATTGTTTATTTCATTGCGTCTACATTTTCTATTTGAAACTTTTTTTATATCTGCATTGGTTACGGAATAATATAGAAAAAACCAAAACTGAGCCTCCATTTTTCAATATGATGGCCGTAGCACAACTTCGATTTTAGGGAACTTTTAGTATATTCAATAAAAAGGTAAATGTAGCATCTCTACCATATTCCTTGTTTGTACTAATTTTTTTAAAGTCAAAACCTATTTTTCTTACACTATAGGGCCATCTATGCAGTTTGCTATTATAATAAATCCAGAAGCACAGTTAGTCTAGTCATTATTTATATTTATTAGTTAAAACTGTATTTTAGAATTTCTGTTGGCTTTCTACTACCCTCTCGTATTTCTTTGCTTTCGTTTGCGTTAAATACTAATTCCACAATTTTTCTTACAAATTGGTCAACATCGTCCTAGGAGTTATTGACAGCTTTAACGGAAAAAGCTTACGTTTCTAAAAGAAAGAATTCATTTTTTTCATTCAGTTGGATTTTACTTTGATATTTCTGATTCGAAAGCGAAATTAAATTCTTGGCTGACTTTGGTAAATGTCTATTACATTATTTTTTTTTTGTATTTCGCAACACTAAAAGCTTGAAATATTAATAAACATTAAGAATTGCATTCACACAAACAACAAAACTTTAGAGATTGTAGTATTAATTTCTCTGCTGATCGCCACATAACCCTATTTGCTGTGTGATAATTGTTGTACTACAAAGAGTGTAGATATTTATTAGTTAAATAATTCTTGGAGAATGGCATACCGCCGAACCACAGCCTTGGCAAGACCTCTTAGTTCCATATTTTATATATTCGACGAAAACATTTTTACGACATGACCGCAGACGTGTAAGCTATCGGACCATTAGCACTTTCGAATTTTTAACAAATTATGACTTTAAAATGTAAATATTTGTGCTGCTCTATGGACTTTTTAACGAGAATTTGATTGATCTGGCAACTGTCTGAAGAAAAGTATCTTCTTCGTCTAAAGATTAAAAGTTCTCAAAATTACCTTCTAGCTTTGTATATAATTAAATTATCTATTTAAAAAACCTGAATGTGGTCTACCGTGTACACTGTAAATAGACCAATGTCGGTTTTAATTTATAATTTATTATTTTCATATATTTCCTGTTCTGATACTTAAGATATTGACAGTAACAACATTAATGGAAAAATTATAGCGGAAGTTGTTCAAAATTATTACTACTACAATTCGATTAATTATATGTAATGCAATTTTTTACTATTGTAAGCAAAATAAGAAGGAACACTCAAAGCACGGCCCAGAGGCCACACAGCCGTATATTTAAATAACAATTATTTCCAGGTTAATTTATTTTAACCAATCCTGCTTCAGGGTTTCGCCGTTAAATGCTAAAACGCAAAGCATGTAAATTTATTGGATATTTTGAACATTTTCCTGCCATTCTGACTTTCAAAAATGTAAATTATTGAGGCGGCAAGAGAAACTTTCCTTTTATGGTGGCAATATATTTGAAACTTACATGCGTTTTGCATATCTAATTGCAGTAAACATCGAAACTACAGAAGAATATTAAAATTTGAAAACGGTTTTCATTATATAAGGACCGGCATTTATGCTGGGCTTTACTGCCTTTAATTGCTTTATTGCTTCTGCTAAGATTTAATCTTTGGAAGCGTGATTAACATAAGCAGATGCGGGATTGTTTTCAAATTTTAAGGATTGACCTGTTACATTAAAAGCGGCAAGTCTTTCATTCCAAATGTTCCGCATGTGTTTAATTTTATGGTTCTCAAAATATTTGAGTTAATTTATTTTCTGATGTGATATAAGAGTTACCTATTGTATTTAAATATTAAATATCGTAAAAATAGCACACGTCTTTGAAACACATACAATTAAGGAAACAGCTCTAGCCTTCTATAATAAAATTTAAATACGAATGTATACAAATGTATCATAAATCATAACAATAAGAACAAATAAAAATGATTTACATTTTAGAACTGATACACAAAATTCCAGTGCTGTGATTTTTACTTTGTAGTAGTAGCTTAGTGTTGTTCAATTAAACTGTATAAACGGATTATGTTAAGATGATAGCATGTTTTAACTTCACAAGGCAGAGTTTCAGTATTACCATAGTTCGGGGAAAAATTAATTTTTCATCTCAGGCTAGAAATCCCAATCTTTAATTCAGACATTCGTATCTTTCTCTTACTTACTTTCGAATTTGAAAGAAGAGGCCCCAACTTTCACAAACCTACTTGTATGAAAAATACAAAAATTTAGTTTTTGAAAGCTCTCTACATTTTTAAATGCCATCCATTAAACTTATTTAACTTTCAAATCATTCGTAAGGTTTTCATAGCCAGTGCAGATAACCAGCTTAACAAAAAAAAAAAAAAAATAAGAAAGATTCGATATAAAACACTGTAACAAACAGCATACTCTGTAAGTAGTTGTTTGCTGGGCTAAATAGCTCAGCATTTAAGCATTCTGGCTACTGATCTAAGGGTCGAAAGTTCAATCTCCGATCACGGTAAAGTTTTTAGAAAATAAAAAATGCGGATAAAACTTCCACAGGATGCTTGTTACGGTATCAAAATGACTTAGCGACACCCACGACTGTGTGAGTATCAAATAACTAGACAAGTCCGGGAAATGGGCACGCTCACCATGAGAATCGTCAAAACAGGCTAAAGGCCTCGGCTCAAATACGCACAGGGAGATGGGCGTATTTCAAAACGGTACACCACAGGGCAAGCGTGACGAGGTAATATACAGGGTGTAGAAATGCTTTACGCACCATAGGGATTTTAATGGTAATTTTTTTATATGAAAGTATTTGCTTCCCTAATTATTTTAGAGCAAACTTGTATGGAAGTTTTTTGTAGAGAAAAAAATTCTGTATCCATTTATGCCAGCATTTGTCATTTTACATTTCGGAAAACCGAATATTAAAGCAATAAAATTACCATTTTTCGACAAATCAGTGGTGCCTTGAAATTAGTGAAGCATATCAAAGCATCAACAAATTAGTTTGTTGTTTATTTGTTTGCATCTGTCAAATATAGCGGCAACCATGGCACTTATTGCACCTTATCTGTTTCCGGAATACCACCACTTCACAATTTGCACCGATTTTTGAAAAAATGATAATTCTAGTTTCTTTCATTATTAGGTTTTCTGACGTAAAATGACAAAAATAATGGCATAAATGGATGCAGAATTGTTTGCTCTACAAAAAACCTATTTACAAGTTACAAGCAAATATTGTCACATGAAAAAATTACCATTGAAAACCCTATGGTGCGTAAAGCATTTCTACACCCTGTATAGGGTGTTACCAAAGAAATGGGAGCCACAAGGTCCAACTCAATACGCTCCCGCTCAACCAAACCTGGAAGGTCAAACAGGAAAAAATCCTCAAATAACTATTACTGGAAGCCACGACGCAGCGACAAACTCGACAACCTACTTGCAACGCGCGTCCACCACGTTCGGGCTTCACCTTACATGGATCGTAACATAGTGACTCAGTCACCCTGTAAACAAACATGCACAAGACACAGAGGGAAAAATCATAAGACGGTGCAGTCAATACATCTATTGGGCCATTTCACATGACAAACAATCATTTACAAAACTTCGACTGAGTCGGCTCGTGCAACAATCGGTACTACCTACTTAAAGGATACGCCCAGCTGGGAAGCGATTTGTCTTAAGTTACGACGCATGCTGAGGTACACAAATATAAATAATTAACAAAGCTGCTCGTAGAGAAGCCGTGTACGGTACAATATTTAGTTTAAATGCAACACAAACAAACTCGCTTGCAGAGAGGCCGTGTATGACACTGAATTTTAATTTGAAAAGCAAAGCAAACAAGCTCGCTTGCAGGGAAGCCGTGTGCGGCACAGTATTTAGTTTAAATGCAACATAAACAAACTGGCTTGCAGCGATACGATTTAGGACATTTTATTACATAAAATTTACCTGGGTAACTAGCTCGGTCTGCAGGCAATGGAAGGCGTTTGCACTAGGATCGAAATGTCGCTACGCTCTTACTACGTGGCATGCTCGGGATGATACAACGTCCAACAGTATCCCTTTTTCAATGGACAAGGGAGAAATGAGTCAGCTGCCCCCTTGGAAAAAACTCGGAAAACAGCCTGGCCGTTGGAATGGTGGCTCAGATAAGAAATCCCGAGATGACTTGTATATTAGGCACCTTTTTCTTCTTTATTATTATACACGCATTGGACATGTCACTATTGAGATCTCGCATCTCGGAAACTAAACTCTAGTTTCTGAGATTCAAATAGTGGTAAATCCAATCTGTAACACGCTGTATATACTAAGACCCAAAATGTAATTACAATTCATACCTTAAAAATATAGAAAATGAAAATATAGCATTACACATGCTTAGTATTAATATCTATGGAATGTAAACAATTCCACTTACTATAGTTATAATTTATAAAAATATGTTTAGTTTTTAATGTTATTTGATGATATTTTATGAATGTTTTTGGAACTTTAATGTTAACATTTTGAGTATACTAAAAAAGTTTTTAAAAACAGTAATCTTTCTTAAAGCTGTCAATAGTTTACCATAGTAAATGTTTCCTTGTAAATTAAATAATAGTTATTTAAGTAACAAGGAATGTAAGGACCTACTAACATTTGAGGTACGCAAGTACAAGCCAAGGTGAAGCCGCGGCTTGTAGCCTGCCGAAAATGTTAATAGGCGATACATTCCGAGTTATTTTATTATATTTTTCCCGTTGCTTATCAAAATTTTCCTAGATTTTTGAAAAAATCGTTTGGTTTATCACCAGTATTAATTTTCGTGAGTGGTGTTACCTGTGAGTGTCACATGCCACATAAACACTTGCAATTAGAAACAAAACTCTAAGTCTGCATCTTGAATTGCCAATTTTATTATCTTAGAAACTTCCGTTGCTAAGAGAAAGCAGCAAACAAAGATAATCACCTACATACACATTTGTTACTAAGACTGTATCACTGACTTACATGTTCAGCAGTAGGAAAAATATAATTTCTTGATATTTCAACATTGTTTATATCTGATACTGAAAAACAAACAAGATTCTGTGCGCTAGGCAGTGTAATTGTTTTTTATATATTTCAGAATTTTTAAATTAATTTTAATTTTAGAAGAATTTTTCAAAATTATAATCTACAAATTATAGAACAACATCTAGGAGACTATTTTTCCTATCTAAATAGACCGATAGAGCGTATGCCTTAGTAAGAATCTGTAAAAGGGGTTTACACTGAACTTCCTTCGCGCGAATTAGATCAATTTGCAAATAAAAAAAATGTAATCCGCTGGGATTCGAACTCTGCGTTTCCAGGCGAATATTTGACGGGGGTGTCTGTTCCGCCGCTAGAATAACTGAGCCACCGGCACGCTCAAAGTCTTACCCATTTCTGATGTTTACAGTGTATCTGTTAGGTCTCATTTTCGCCAATGATAAAGCTATATGCAAATTATTACTTTTATCTTTAAAATAAAAAAAATTAAAAAGCGGGCCGAACAATTGTCATAAAAGGGACGTTTCTTAGAATATATTTAAACGTTGTTTATTGAAGTTCAACTGAACCGCACGAATGTTGTTAGTCAGGAATCTACCTGCAAACCATTTGTATGTATTTTATTTCTCATAATTATATTGCCCTGATTCGTTACAGATGAAAAACGTCATTTGTAATCACTAAAAACAGACATTTAAATATAAATTTATCTGCAAATAAAAACAAAATCATTAAAAGTAAGTACTTCATGTTCTTCCCCTGTTTATTATAACTTAAAACAAATAAAAACATAGAAATAATGCAGTGCTTTTCTCATAAGCAGCTATAAGCACAAGAATATTCAAGAAAAAAACTGTAAATTGTTTTATTCTGAACGTCTCACACAAGTGTCTCGAAACAATGTTAAAAATCAAAGGAAAATAGGGCTAAAAATATCGTAACGAACCCAATAATATTGATACAATAAAACTAAACACTTGGTTACGCGAATTACATCAATTTGAAACAATTTTTCTCGCCGCTTAATTGCTTTCTCAATTTACCCAATTATTTTAGGCCTAACCTATATATTCTTATTCGCATTGTTATCAGTTTGCATTTAGAATTGTTCAATTTCCCAGTTCCGCTCATTTTGTACCTGTATCAGTTCCCGCTCGCTAACTTTGGAGCGCAGGTTGGTGTTATCTCTTCTTGTGGCTTGAGCGCATTCTTCTTCAGCGACTCGGCTTAGCTGCTCGCTAATTTACGAGAGGCCCACCCTGTGCTTAATTAAGAATTTCGTTTCGAGAGCTGAAAATAAATCAGGTATGATGGATTTTCAAATGTTGTTATTACCATATTAATTGGCCGTTTTTAGCTCTTTTATTGCAGTTATTGGTGACCGGCGTTTTGTCCCAATAATTAATTTAGAAGAGAATATTTCGTCACAATTTCCCTTTGCTCCGGCGGCGGGCCATAAATGCAAGCCTCTTTTGACTTCCAGAATTCAGCAGCTAAATCGATATCCTGTCGATTTTGGAAAATCCCACGTATGGCAACTTACTGCCGACGCCACCTTTCAAGAGTTTGCTGATTACAGGAGGTTAGTGTGGTGGCTTTAATTTAATTGCGACGCCAGTACATGACGGGTTACGCGCATTATTAATGTATTTATGATATCTCACCTAATATTAGGGTTTCAATAATTTCTTAATTATAATAACAGAATTTGTAATTTCAAATTTGTTGTAAAAGGCGCACTCGCACTTTATGCTATCGATCAAATCGACAAGTTTAATTGATTAAAAACCTACAAAGGGGTTCCTTCGAGTTACGCGTGTGGAAACGGTTCGTGAAACTTTGCTAGATTATACTGTAATTTTAACAATTTTACAAACCATTTGCTTACACTATTTTAATGATTAACACATTTTCACATTTAATAAACCCTATTTAACTGTTGTTTGGTTATTCTTTTCGGAATCACTTTGATTCCTGGCGTGCATATTATCTGAGTTAGTTCGGCTCACACGGTAAGTGTGGTAACGCAAAAGATCAGTCAATCTGCGTTCTAGTAGCTGTTTAACGCAGGTTGGCTCTTTTCTGCTACAAATTATCAATTTAAAAAAATTACCGGCGGTGGGATTTGATCTACATCACCTGCGTGTGTGATGTGTAACCGCATCTATATGTTACAGTAAACCACGCAGCAGCACTGGTACGTGTGCGGCGCGCGGCTATATTTAAAAGAAACGTTTCGACTCTTTTGCGACATGATCCCATATCTGTTGGGTCCTATTTTCGTCAAGTGTAAAGCCTGGCCTATGTGCAAATTATTACTTTCATTTATTTCTCAGTTAACGCAAACATAAACAAAACTTAATTTTTTAAGGTGCTATCCCTGTATAAATTTGTCCGAAGTTTTCTCGGTTTCATGCCAGGTAGACATATATTTGCATGCAAAATATCGTCATCCTCCGATAAATAGTGTGTGTGTTATACCGCCAATAGGCAGACAGACAAACAGACAGAGGGAATCGAGAAAAGCTCGTCTTTTAGACGAGGGAAGTAAAAAATGCACCATTCATAAGTTCCGTGCCCGAGAAGTTGAATTTTGACTTCACCATATTTTTGGTACTATATTTGAAAAAATACTTTAATTTCACGTAAAAACGTGTAGGTGCCTGATTTCCATCTAAAAATTCACTACCTTTCGAGATAATGATAATTTTAATGACACGCTTTTAAGTAAGCGTATGTTACTTGACACATTATGGGCTACAATTATAGTATTCGCCTGAAATTGTTACTTTCAAGTACTTTTATTGCCATTTATTCCCTATTATGAATTATTCACTTTCATAATGACAAATGAGATTTGCCCAACAGAAATTTTGTGGAGGCAATAACAGCTACAAATACTTTTATCTCATAGACCACTGAATTTTTCAATGCAAATCAAATAAGTACATCTTTTTTATGTGAAATAATAGTACATTGTGTATCTAGGACGAAAAGCGTAACATTCCCAGACGACTGTGAATATTGTTGGGCGAGGCGAATGCCGAGCCCAACAACACAGGAGTCTGGGAATGATGCTTTTTGTCCAAGATACACATACTATTTTTCCGCCAATCGATACGAGTAATTAAAAAAATTAGGAAATAGTACTCGAATATTCCCTGCCTAGGCCGGGAATATTATTCCTGTACAGTTGTATTGTAAATTACCTAGCAACGGCTGATGTAATGGAATGTTTGAATTATTCCTGTACAGTTTTATTGTAAATTACCTAGCAACGGCTGATGTAATGGAATGTCTGACTTTGCTCAACAAAATTTTGTCAATAATGTGACAGTTCTAGTACGATTGGCGGAAAAAACATCATACGGCATCAAAAATGTAAAGGTATCATTCTTAATGTCAAGTAGAAATACGGTAGCTAGCGCTCTTTACACGTAGATCTAATTTCAATTACATGCCACATTAAGTTTGAACTTCGTCCGATGAGTGGTCAAACAAATTGAAAAACAAAAAATCAAATTTTCGAGCTCGTAACTTGTTAATAGTGAATTTTTTATAAAGCATTTTTTATTCTATCCGTCTATTTATCTGAGAAGAGTGTGTCCTACATGGTGTCTCTTCTTTTCAGAACACGCTATACAGGGTCTGGCGAGGGTGGAAGATATGTTTAAAACTTAAGTTTTGTGATAAAATAATTTTAATATAAAGTTGTGTACGTCTAACCTCAACTGTTTTAGAGATAGTAATGATTTTATGCAGAATTCCTGGCGGCTACTGTAAGCAATAACAAACAATTAGGTAAACGAAAGCAAACGTAATAAAAAAATTACGTTTTTCGTGATTTATCTTTCGAGTGTAGAATGGTGGTTCTGGGTATTAATGCTATAGTCAACATTTGCTCATTTTTAAAAAGCAGTTCGATTAATGTCATAGAACTATAATATTAATTATAAAGTAAGAAAACAAAACAAAATTATATTTTATGACTATTTCAAGACTTACATTCGCTTGATGCCATTCCTTCTTATAATTTTTAATCCAGGAAATCGGTGTCAGGAAAGGGTGTCTTGAAGAAAAAATCCCGGGATTAGGTTTTATGACTGGTCTTGATGTTTTCAGTTGTGCTGAATCCGAATTTCAACTTTGCCGCGCGCTATCGTGGTCGCCTTTAGCCGAAATTTGACAATTTATTTAAATTTAATGGTTTGTTCTTGTTTATTTAATTTAAAAAGTACTAAATTTTATTAAACATTGTTCGAGGTAGTACTTTATGTTTTCAGGTGTGCAAATAAAAAGTGAACCTGAACTAGGTACTTTTTTTCTTTAGAGTGAAAATTGTGACGAAATTGTTCCTAAGCATGTGCTTGGATGTTGGCAATATCTAAACAAGCAGAACATTTTCATCGAAAAAGTTTGAATGTTAAAAAAAATCAAAAAAGAGTTTTACAGGCCCTTGTAAAATGTGTAGAGTCTGCATTTCTATTTGAGACTAAACAATTATTAATATTTTATAAGATATATTTATAAAATTTTTCAAAAAATAATCAATTGCATATTACAAATACCTAGAATAAATACAAATATACCACACATTTAAATGCTCGTATATCACATTGATTGATTGATTGATTAAAGCAGGGATTTAGATGGGTTAGTAGTGAGCCCAGTTTTGCACTTCGACTCTGTGGTCTTTTGTGCCCCCCCTGACCCTATTAAAATAGATCTGCACCTTCAACGAGTTGTAGGAGGTGTTTTACGAGGTGCTCGTGTGTGAGAGCTGCTCCGTGTGGAGTTCCCCCGAAAAGTTGCTGTCTTTTGCGGAGTAACGCTGGACAGTCGAAGATTATGTGTGAGGCTGTCTCCTCCTCTTCCTGACATAATCTACAGAGTATGTCCCCTCTGTATATGCCTATTTTGTGTAGGTGTTTTCTCAGGTGGCAGTGTCCTGTGACTAGTCCTACCAGCCGTCTGATCTGAGTTCGTCCTAGATGGAGTACATCGGTTGTTAGTCTGCGAGAAGGCGTTCTAATTATTTCCTTCCCCAGTGTTTGTCCCTGTGTGGCATCCCAGCGAGAAGCGTGTTGTCTAACGGTCCATTTTTCTATCGCTGTTCGGATGCTTTGTTTGGGTATACCAAATACAGGTTCTGGGCCTATAAATGGGGTAGATGCACCAGCTTTTGCGAGGGCGTCTGCCGCTTCGTTTCCCTCTATCCCTGTGTGCCCTGGCACCCAAATGAGCTGAACAGTGTTCTTTTCAGCTAGGAGTGTCAGGTGATTTAAGCATTCTCTTGTTAGCACAGAGCTTACACGAGGTGATTCAAGCGCTTTCAGTGCCGCTTGACTGTCAGAAAGTATGCTTATGCGTTGTTGGGAATACCCGCGTTTTGCATTTTCCTGGACGCATTGCATTATAGCAAAGATTTCAGCTTGAAAGACTGTGGCTTTGGTCCCAAGAGATACACTAATGTCCTCTTTTGGTCTTACGCCATGTATTCCAGCACCCGTGCCCTCTGCTGTTCGGGATCCATCTGTGTACCAGACTAGCCCATTTGGCAGGTGGGTTGAGGTTTCTTGGGTCCAGTCATTGCGATCGTACCTCACAGTGAAAGGTTTGTCAAAGGAATACTCTGGAAGGCTGTAGTCTGAGCCCATTTTTAAGATGGGGTTACCTTCGCCCACTTCCTGTATCCGTTTGTGTCCGCACCGTTCCTGGTTGGTGTTCCAGTTTCCGGTGGTTTTCATTCTGTATGCTCCAATCTGGGCTTCCCCTTTTAGATATATGTCTAGAGGTGTTAGTCCCAAGAGAGCTTCCATAGATGCTGTTGGAGTGCTATTCATAACTCCACAGATGCACAAACAGGCCAGTCTCTGTATCCTGGATAGTTTTTTAATTGCTGTTTTTTGTTCTACCTTTGGCCACCATACCAAGGTGCCATAGGATATCACGGGTCTGACTACTGTTATGTAGTACCAATGAACCATCATTGGTTTCAGTCCCCATGTTTTACCAAACATGCGTCTACCCATCATGAGGGCCATTTTTGCTTTGTTTGCTATTTTGTCTAGGTGTGCATTCCAGTTTAGTTTTGCATCTAGGGTAATACCCAGATATTTAACTTCCTGGCTAACCTGAATTCTTTCACCAAAGATTGTAAGGTTGTTGAAGGCCTCTACATTTCTTTTCTTAGTGAAAGGTATTATAGATGTTTTGCTAGGGTTTACCTTGAGGTTTTCCCTATTGCACCATGCCTGAGTGATGTTCAGTGCCCTTTGCATGAGAGCTGCAATGATGGTTGGATACTTGCCCCTTATGAGAATGACTATGTCATCTGCATAACCTTGGGTGTAGAACCCTTCGTCATTGAGTGTCTGCAGGAGATCGTTCACTACCATGTTCCACAGTAGTGGGGATAGTACACCCCCTTGTGGACAACCTCTGACAGCACGTGCCTTGAGGGATTCTTCTCCCAAATCGGCCTGTATCTGGCGTCCCTCTAACATGGTTTTTATCCATCTGTTTGTGATGTCGTCCACGCCATGTCTTAGGGTTGCAGTCATTATTGATTCGAAGGAGGTATTATCAAATGCTCCCTCTATGTCCAGGAAAGCAGCTAGGGCTACTTCCTTGTTGGTTATCGACATTTCTACCCTACTGAGTAGGTTGTGAAGTGCCGATTCACATGATTTTCCTGGTTGATATGCATATTGGCTACGATGTATGGGATTGTCTTTCAAGACCCCATCTCGTATGTGCCTGTCTACCAGTTTTTCCATAGTCTTTAGACAGAAAGACATTAGGCTAATCGGTCTATATGCCTTTGGCAGGGTGTACGATGCTCGCCCTGGTTTGGGAATGAAGACGACCTTGATCGGTCTCCACGCCAGTGGCAAGTAGTTTCCCGCTAGGCATAGGCGAAAGATCTTAATTAGGATCGGTACCAGAAGGTCTATTCCCCGCTGCAGTAGAGCGGGGAAGATTCCATCTGGTCCGGGTGATTTATAAGGTGAGAAGGATTTTACAGCCCACTGTACCTTGCTGTGACTGATCACTTCCCTAGCTACCTTCCACTCGTCTCTCGCGGGCCTTTTTGAGAAGTTGCTAGGGACTGGCTGTGATGTTATGTTAGCCTGATCAGCCATCAGTGCTCCTGGAAAGTGTGCTTGAATTAGCATTTCCAGGGTTTCCCTTTCACTAGTTGTGTATTCCTGTGTCGGTTTTAGCATGTTCCCGACTGGATTTAAAGGGTCTTTTGACAGAACTTTGTGGAGGCGTGCTGTTTCTGTGGTGCCTTCAATGTCCCCACAGAAGCTCCTCCATGAGTCTGTTTTTGCTTTTCTCAGAGCTTTGTTATATTCGGTTAGAGCCTGGGCGTGTTGGCCCCACTCTCCGTTCCTTTTTGCTCTGTTAAAGAGTTTTCGTGCTCTTTTCCTCAGGTTGGCCAGGTGTTCATTCCACCATATGACCTTCCTGTTGGAACTTATAATAATAGTATTAAGTTCCGTTGTCAAGGGAAAGCAGCAAACAAATATAATCACCGACTTACACGTTTTGTTACTAAGGCTGTATCACTAACTTACATGATCAGCAGCGGAAAAAATACATTAATTGTCATTGTCATTTTTAAATTTAAACCTGCAGGTGTGGAAACCTTGGCAAAACATAATACAGAATTCCTAATACAAAAATTGTATCCGGATACCAACTTCAAAGAAATTAAAATGTCTTTGTGTTTACTGAATGGCTTATACACTTGCATACAGATTCGTGTTAGATGTGAACATAGGCAGTCTAATGAGCTGGAATTCAGTTTATGGGCTTTATAAGTGTTAGACAGAAATAAACTTATATGCGACTTTAAATCTAGTAGTATCCTAGAATTCAGCTTTTCTAACAACAAACCACTTTGATTATGCGGGACTAGATATTAAAAATCTGGTGTGATACACTCACACAACTTCCTTTTACATTTGTCAAAAATTTTCAAAAATTACGAATTCTACAAAAACGGTACAAAATAGAGCGTTAGTTGAAGAGACAAATTTTCTCTAAAATCTTAAGCAGAATTCAAAAATGTAATAATATACCGGGTGTTCTATTTAAAATAGGAGTTAATAAAAAAAAATAGAAAAAAAAACAAAAGAAACCCACTTTAGAAGTATTCAACTGGAAAATCACCTATCTCACGTTAATGCACATTAAAAATGTAATAAAACTGTAAAGTTTGAAAAAAAATCGTTAAAGCCGTTTTTGAAAAAATCGAAAAAAACTAAAAAATCACAAGAGTAAACACCTACTTCCGGTTATGCGATTTTTTTAAAAAGCTTGCTGTCTCATTTACATAGTACACAAAACTTATATATGAAGTTTCAACGCCATACCTCTTTTCGTTTTTGAGATATTCTGTTCACAGACAGACAGACAGACAGACACACAGACACACAGACCAATGAAAAAAAATATGTTTTTTGGGATCAGGGGACTCTAAAACGTGAAGATCCGTTGAAAACTGAATTTCGAATTTTTGGGGTGAATCCAATACTTCCTTTATCGTAAAAGGAAGTAATAATGGAAGGTTTCTTCCGGGCCGGGTTATGCCGTGGTCGTCGATTTGAACTTGACGTTTCGCTGCTCATGCTGTCAGCTTCTTCAGAAGTTTTCTAAAGACTGATGTTGGTGTCTTTTGCTCGACTCCTTGGTATATAACCAGAAGCAAAAGACACCAACATCGAGACGGGACGGGACTGGACGGACGGACGGGACGGGACGGGAAGGGACGAGACGGGAACCGACGAGACGGAACGGGGCGGGACGGAACGAGACGGGGCGGGACGAAACGAGACGGGACGGAAAGGGAAGGGATGGGATGGGATAGAAGGGGTAGGGACGGGACGGGATGGGAGGGGATGGGACGGTACGGAGATGGTGACGGAGAAAGAGACGAGGATAGAATGGGATGGGATGACAGAAAATAATTAGTCATTATTTAATACACAAATAACGAACCTCGCGCGAACGAAGTCGCGGGTAGCAGCTAGTCTTATATTATAAGAGCCGATGCCGGCCGTCCAGACGTAAGCAGGCGCGCGCACACGCTGCATGAACGGCCTGCATACTAGCAGGGCCGGACGTAGGCTGGCTGCCGCCTTGAGCAAGCATTTTTATTGTTAACCGTTTCTTTACGCTGGCCGGGCCAGACGTAGGCTGGCCACGAGTTCTAGTATATAAATATAATTCCAAAAATGAATTTATATTTTTAAATGACAACATAATTCTCGGTCACTGTAAATCATAAGAAATAAAGATCAACACTTTCTTTTGCAAATACAAACTTTTACAATGCATCCAATTAATACTTAGTATCTATTGTTTAACAATCATAATATAAAATAAAAGCTTAAAAATCCTTTGTCTCCCTAGTCTTTGTAAATGAATTATTAACAGATAACTTTCTTAAAAAATCACAAATTCTAAAAAACAACGTAATATATTTACTACATTGCATAACATACAATTTAAAAAATTCTGTCTTAAAAGCAGACTAGTAAGAAACAAAATTTTATAAAAAAACGTAAAATATTATTTTCTGAAATTATATTTTTTGATACTTTGTGAACTTCTAACAACGACTTCTGCTCTGGAGATTTTAAATAGGAGTAAAATCGCAAACCATGTATATATGAACCCTCAGTTAACCACAAGAATTTTGTTGAAAACCCGAAACTCGAAGAATGATTGCTAAACCGAAAGTCTTCGGGTTAAAATGACAGTGTTAGCAACTCTATAAACAAATCTATGATGTATTGTTTGTTTGAAGATGTGCATCGGCTGAAGTAGTTCCCTTACTTTAGTAGGTCATAGGTTGACATTGAATTATATAGCCATTACAGTGAATAGAAATAACATAAAATTACAAAATAAGTACCTGTTAAGAACCTCTCATTTTAATCTCGTATTTCTCCTATCACACTTTTCTACAAATGTTGCAATTTATTCTTTGCAAATTATATATATATTGTTCTGATTTATCACCACGAAATACAATTGACAGTTGACAACAATATCATTATGGAACATTAAAAATAGAAATATGTATCGTCTTCATTTATCTTATACAAGAGTTGTATAGTTCGTCCAAGATTTAAGATCTCATTTACAATATTGATCAATTATTTAATTTACAGGACGCTTTTGAGGCTCACCGCTGGTATCTCTGAAACGGTAAGAGTTACAAGGTCAGTTAAATTGAGGCAAAGTTGTAGAATTAGGATGTATAATAATTTAAAAATAAATTCAATCTAACCAACTTAGTTTTTGATGTGATATGAAAAAACTAAAAGTGTCAAATTTCTTTTTCAGTTTTAGCTTTTTTATTAGCAGGAATTTTTAAAATCTGTAAGAACTTTCTTGAGGCAACTTTTTACATAGAATATTGTGGTGCAGTCTACTAGGATCCAAAATTATTCAGATTTTTGAAACCATCATCAAGTTTATTCTTCATATGGTGCAATATTAAATTTTATGGATTTCAAGAATGTAGAATACTTTATAGTATTACTTCATGATTAATCGAAATCATAAACAAGAACTTAAAATACATAAAAACAAATAAGACCACGGTTATATTACATTACTTTGTTTTCATAGGTAGATACCATATCATACCAAAGTGGTTTATTATTAAGAAGCAAGCTGCGTAGATTGATTATTGTTAACAATTAATAGGAATCGACCGATACCGATAATCATTCCTAGACAAAAGATGAATTTTGGAAGTACACTCTTGAAATTTTAGAAATCAAAGTCCACTTTGTGTTTTTATGTTTAGTGAACGGACTATACCGGGTGTCCGTTCTCAAAGTCGAACATAGGCGATTAACATTGTATTGAACGTTTTTGCCGATTCCTGCTCGCCAATTCAACTTACAGGGAAGGTAATGGTATCCATGGAAAGATAAAATTATTACGCATAAAATGATACCACTAATAATATTCAAGATGCGATTTTTATTTTAAAATACTAATTTAAAACTTGGGAATTTTTAAATATGCCATACCTTGCTTTTCAAGTTCGGTAGCATTTGTCAAAAAATTGGTAATTAGTTGGCGTAAATCAGGTAGTTTCTGTCAACGTCTGTTAAAATTATCTACAGAAAAATGAATAATTTCAATGAAGAACGAGTGAATGCACTAATAATAATTCCCTATGTTCGACTTTGAGAATGGACACCCGGTATATAATAATGCACAGCACTACATGCCGTGTAAAACGGGCAAAAGTACCATGGTTGCATTCGACGGTTACTATTTTTGAGTTTTTGTAAACAAACTTCCCATTACTTGTAATAGAGATATTATCACAGAAAACAATTATGTACTTATTATGCATATTGGTTGTGTTTTTTAAAACTACGAACACAAGTACATTTCATTTAATGATAAGGAGGGTTTATAATTTCCTTGCTGAATGAGTCCAAACGATCTTGTTTAAACCCACCTTTACAAATCGATTCTCCGAGGTCGCCGCCCAATGCAAGTTAGGATGGCATTCGTGACAGGAAGATCTGCGCGCATCTCATACTAACACGCGAAACCTCAAATGCGGCATGCACCGCGGGTTACAGCTAGTAACCATATATCTAATACTTACTATATTGCTAGCGGCTATGAGTGGGAAACTCACCAAGGAAGTGAGACAGACAACCAACTCTTCAATGTATAATGGTGAGCTGTGCCCAAGCGCGGCGGCGTCGTCCGCCCAATGGAGAAGTTTAAAATTCGCTTCTAAAGGCGGAGTTCGAATTCTCACGCATGCGCACGAGACGCGTTATACTCTAAGTGAGACTATGTCGGCGCCGTAATGTTTTCTGACGTTTCCAGGTCCTACTAGCAATATATGTGTATTATATATATGCTAGTAACATACAGTCGCGGCCATAACAACCGGGACAGTGTTTTTGACCTAATTTTCAAAATGCGAAAAGAAGTGCCGACTCTGACAATTCTAATTAATAAATGTCACCAAAAGTTATTATTCAGAATAAACAATGACTTTTGAAGACATTTATTAATTAGAATTGTCAGTGTCAGCACTTCTTTTCGCATTTTGAAAATTAGGTCAAAGAAACTGTCCCGGTTTTTTTGGCCGCGACTGTAAGTAATTCAACTTCATCATAGATTAAATAAACATGATGACCCTTTCGCCTAATTTATTTGTACATCCCAATACCCAGCAATTTTCCATTATACAGATTCTAAAATGTAGCGCATAACAAATATTTTTATAAAATACAATAAAATATTTTCTAATACTAATAATTTTTGAGGCTCTCTTCAGGAGGACCTTAATTCCTTAATACACATATTTTCCAAGCCACACTGACCTAGAGCTATACGGTTGACTGTAATATGCAGTGGTTTAAGGTACTGGACCTGTATCCATTGATATTGACGATTTCAAATGACTGAGCAAATTTGCTTCACACATCAGTGTGTGCACTGAAAATGAATAAGATTATAAACTTGAAATAAAGACCCAGTCTTCATAGTGGAAAATATCAGAAAATCCAAAAAATCGCATAAAAATTGGAATAATGTCAAGACAATGTTCAATATTTTGTAGTGATTGCGAGATGTAGTGAAAAAAGTGGTCCTATCCCTAGAAAACTGTTGATTGATGAATGACTGGCAGCTTCACCAAGATAGCGCAGCCGCCCGCTCATCTCATCTTAATCATGAATTCAAGTCCGTCGGTATTGACGTGGCTCCTCGCAATTTCTGCTTGTTCCCAAAATTAAGATCATTATTGAAAGGGAAGAGATTTGAGAATGTAGAACGGATCAAGCAGAACACGATAAAGCAGCAAAATGCTCTTCCAAATACAGTTTGAAAACGACTTTGGGAAGTTGATAGATAGTAAGTTAAAATAAGGCTGTGTATTCTATGTACAAAGCATGTATCGAGAGATCCAAAAAAAAACTGTTCCTCAGCGGGCTGTGGAAATTCAACGTATGAATAATATGTTGGTGACACTGTACGTCAATGTCAAATTCGAGGTTAGCAGGTTAGGATTTGTGTCAAAACTGACAGGAAACCTAACCTGATAACCACGAATTTGACATTGAAGTACAGTGTCACCAACATATTATTCATACGTTGAATTTCCACAGCCCGCTGAGGAACAGTTTTTTTTGGATCTCTCGATACTATCCATTCACAAAACTCGTGAACTGTCAAAACGCTGTCAAGTTGGTACCTCGTTTAAATTATGGTTTGGAACTTCTGCTTGCTGATTTTGGCAGTACTGAAATTTTTGCAATTTAAAAACTTGACTTGTCACACTTTCTTGTAAAAAAATAATCTCCAAAATTCTTTAATTTTTGTGCATAGACCTCAGTCGCAATGGAACAGAAACGAAAAAAAGCTATAGTTAATTATTACAAGGAAAAACTTGCTTAACTTTTGACACATGTAACATAACCTAACTGTAATATTACTAGAAATCACCAGATTCGAAGTACATTCCCAAAAAAACTGTAATTTCCATGTACACTCAGCAAATATTTAAAAAATTAGACATTGACAGTTCACGAGTTATGTGAATGGATAATATATCCAATATTTGCAAATGTGTATGTTGGGTTGCCTGTTCATATGCGTTCCTTTAATTGCATTGTTTCATATTTTAGGTCACAATAACTGATTTATATTCAGTATTTCAATAGAAATTATAATATGTTATCCACACACAATGTGTATACTAATGAGAACATCTTAAACTTTAATAGCACCTTCTCAAGTACAGTTCTATTGTAATAAATTTTTGACTCGATAACAGCACAGAATTCCCTCAGATAGCTTGTTAATCGTCAATCATATAAGTAAATTACGCTGTATCTCAATACAGCGTTGAAGAATAATTTGTTGCCTCTATTTACAAACATGTCGCTGATGAAAAACTTATTTATAAAATTTAGATCTCATAGTGGAATAGCAGATTTAGTTTGCATTATATAAATTATCAAACTTTTTCAAGTCATTGTTTTAATTAATTTACATTTAAGCAGTGTTGCTTCTAATATAACTACTAAGCAAATTCTTTTATTTAGGTATAGCTTAAAATAAATAAAATTTCTTTGCAAAAACTTTACTTAAATTACAGTTTAAGAACAAGATAACTAATGGTACTCACCTTTTAAACTACTTATTATTAAACTTCCACTCTTGCCGACACATAGGACACTGTTGATTAACTTGTTGTGACTGCAGCCACTTCACGATACAGTGCATATGAAAGCAATGCGAGCACTGTCCCCATACGAGAGGGCAATCGTCTCCAGGTAGCTTGCAATCTGGACAACAACCGTCAAAAGGCATACGACATATTCCACAGTTATCGTCGTTTGCCACCCATCTCCAAGTGGCTACACCAATCCAATCTGAAAAACAATAATTTACAGGTAAACCAAACCAGTTTGAGGTTATGTGCGCTCACTTTTGATAGTAACGTTCATTATCCCATTTGCCTTGATAGGAAATCTGAAACAGTTAAATAAACTGGCGTTTGCATTCACCGTGTTTTTGACTAGTGCTGGCTGGCAAATTACCACAATGGTTGAATCCGCAGCTGAGTCGAAAGGGTCCCACGATTCTTTACATAAACAACAACCGGAGCCGTCAATTAATGGTTCATCAGAGGGCGCTGCTGAGGACAGCGAGGCGAAAGATGGTAAAGATTTTGGTCCTTAATAATTCTTGCAATAGAAAGCAATCTTCTGTAAAGCATGGTTTAAATTGCCATGAATTTTCAAAAACTAAATACTCGAAAGGGTTAATTTTAGCATTAGTTAACTTTATTACTTACTACCAACATACTATTGTATTTTATTGTGAAATCACATCAAGTAATATACGTCATAAAGTCATCAATAATTTAAATGAAAGCAATTCATCCCACTAACTTGAAATTGGTAGTTAACCAGATATTATGTAGGTAAATATGTTCAAAATAAAAGATTTTCATTGAATTTATAAAAATACGTATAACCACATATTTTCTGGAAATATTAGTTTTAATCTTTTATACGTCGAACAGAATTGCCTGGAGGCTGAATCAGGTTTCTGTTTGCAGGTCCGTAACTAGACAAACTTTTATTGTAGGCAAGCCAACAGTAAACTCCCCCCCCCCCCCCCCTCAGTAAACTAACGACAGAGGTGACCAAAAATACTAAAGTTACTGTATGACTTTTTATTTATCTCCGGATACATGATGCAATGTATTCAAAACACACAGATAGGTATTCAAAAATAAATCCAACATTTTTAATTCAAAAACTTTAAACATAAACAACTAAATGTTAACATAATAAAATACAACACAAATAAAATAGAAACAGAAAACAAGATTATAAAACACAATTCTAATAGAAAAAATCTGGTGTGATACACTCACACAACTTCCTTTTACAGTGATCTTATAATTAGTCAAAAATTTCATTTTTAATTTTTAACAATTTGTTAAAAATTTTCAAAAATTACAAATTCTACAAAAACGGTACAAAATCGAGTGTTAGTTGAAGAGACAAATTTTCTCTAGAATTTTAAGGTGAATTCAAAAATGTAATAATATACCGGGTGTTTTATTTAAAATAGGAGTTAATAAAAAAAATTGAAAAAAAAACAAAAGAAACCTACTTTAGAAGTATTCAACTAGAAAATTACCTATCTCACATCAATAAACATTAAAAATGTAAGAAAAACGTAAAGTTTAAAAAAAATCGTTAGAGCCGTTTTTAAAAAAATCGAAAAAAACTGAAAAATCACAAGAGTAAACACCTACTTCCGGTTATGCGATTTTCTTCAAAAGCTTGCTGTCTCATCTACATAGTACACAAAACTTATATATGAAGTTTCAACGCCATACCTCTTTTCGTTTTTGAGATATTCTGTTCACAGACACACACACACAGACAGACAGACACACAGACCAATGAAAAAAAATATGTTTTTTGGGATCAGGGGACTCTAAAACGTGAAGATCCGTTGAAAACTCAATTTCGAATTTTTGGGGTGAATCCAATACTTCCTTTATAGTAAAAGGAAGTAAAAATCTGTAAAATGCTTTACTAAGAACTTCTCTTGTAAGTGGACATTGTGACACTAAACAATTCTAAAAAGCAAAGGAAAATAATAATACTGAAACAATAAAACACTTGCTAAGGCGAATTATAGTAATTTTCAAATAAAAAAGAAACATTGCCGGTAGTGGGATTCGAACTGCAGCGCCTGCAAATGCCATTTCGTTTCTACGCGTCTGATCTACTGGATCATCCAGGATCTCTCGGATCGCGGCTATATTAAACTGAACACACTTACTCTTGCCCCCTTTTCGCTTTTTTACATTTACCCTGTAACTGTTGTGTTCCATTTTCGTCAAGTGTAAAGATTGAACTATGTGCAAATTATTAATTTTATCTATTTCTAATGTAAATCAACAATAAATAGAAATGTATTTGTTCTCACACTATTCTGGGTCCACTATATGCTCTTTTCTTTCAAAGGTAAAAACAGAGTTATGTGTAAAATATTACTCTCATTTAAGTAATAGTTTTGGAGTTAAAACAAAAATTAAAATAATTTTATTTTTTAAGGTGCTCACGCTGTATATATTTTACCGAAATCTTCTCGGTTTCATGCCAGGAAGGCATATAATCTGCATGCAAAATATCATCTTCTTCCAACAATTAAGTTTTTGTGTTATACCGCTAACCGACGGAATTAAGAAAACCCGTTTTTCGTCATCTAAGGACCGTAAAACGTGAAGATCTGAAGAAATCTTGGAAAGTGATTCTTTTGCGATTACAATACTTCCTTCGTCTTTTAGAAGAGGGAAGTAAAAAATACATATTATTATGTAGTCAGTTTACAAATCCCTATATATGTAGAAACATGTGGTGTACCTGCGTCTCTGCGTCGCCATTTCATCGGCACCGATCGGGCGCATTTCGCCCAAAATCGAAACGCCGCGCCGCTGCGTCATTTTTAACACAACGATAAGACTATGTATTTATCAGTGAACACGAGTTCGAATCCCACTGGCTGCAATGTTTTTTTTTGTAGTTTTCAAAATTCATATAATTCGCATTACTAAATGTTTCAGTAAGATTAGCAGCATTAAGCTATTTTTTACTTATTTTGTAGATCATTTTGAAGACTCTTCAACCATAATCCGATCAAGCAAAAGTTTTTTCCTTGCAGCACGCTTTCTGTAATAAAACATTTTCTTCGGTAACTGTTTTATATACAAGTGAATTTTAAAAATACAAAATTATTTTAACTGGAACAAGACCGCTTATGTGGTGTGCTCAAAAGCGAGTCAAGATCGTCACACCGTCTTGTAATAATCAATATAATATTTAAAACGTGAAGCTTTTTCTGTCAGCACCTAGTATCAGCCTTGCAGCATACCGATTTCAATCATCCTTTTTTTAAAACAAAAGCTGCCATCGTGTAGGGTCGCAGAAGTCTCTTAAATTGGACAAATTCTAGCGGAAAGTGATTATAGCGAAAAATGCTATATTAGTAGAACAAGTAAACTCTCGAAATCAGTCTGTGGTGTTCTGCTGATTGTTGCAATGGGCCACTGTACCAGCGATGAGCCCAGAGCAGTGAACGTAATTTATATGTAATATGTGCAATCACTCCAATCAGTGAACCCGTTTCAACGGTTGTTTAAAATTTAAGTTAGTTTGTCGTCACTACTGTATTACAGTCAGTTTTAACAATGTAAACAATTTTATAGTTAGAATAAGGCTACCCATGCAGCGGGCTAAAAAGCTAATAATTCTAATGCTTTGATTGATATATGTGGGAATTGTAAATTAAACGCCGTTACAATCTGGTAGACTTATAATATTCCCTATGCAAACTGCACAAGGTATAGACCAGATTGGGCGCAGTCGCATTATTTAGGCTAAAATCGTTAATATTACAAATGAATTTGTTTGTAAAATCGCCCACTTATTTATTTATTATAATTTTTTTATTAGTGTGAAAGGAATCCTTTTTTCAGTGCCATATTGGCACCCCTTGCCGCATGCGCCTGTAGGCGGGGGCCGACTAGGCCTATACCTAGTTACGGCCCTGTCTGTTTCTTCCGCTGATTCTGTTCCTAACGATTTTGAGGACAAGGGTGAGACTGCGCCCTTGTTTTAAGGCAATGTAGCCAGGTCACTCACAGGAACAATAATTATTTGTGTCTACCCTGAAGCGCGGCCTCACGCTTCATAAGTTTAGGCTTGGAAGGGTAGCATCGATGTAAATGAACCAAACTATAATAGTAGATTGATTTATTACAAAAATAAAGGTTTAATTTATACAAACATAACTGCTTAGTTACTACAATTTCAAAGTGCAAAGTATATTTACAGTGACGATATAACATTTCATAATATGTGTCAGCGTTAAGCCAGTTTATTTCCGCTATATTTGCAAGCAGTTACACTGAACTCTGATTCTAGGTCGTGCATTAACGCAATATGCTTACTTGCAGTTGCGGCATTTAAACTTGGTGCTGATGAAATTGCATTTTAAACCTATGAACTGGATTTCGTAAATTTTGGAACTAAAATTTAGTCTGTTTAATTCGAGATTAAACATATTTCCAAACTCTAAATTAAAAACTACAAAAGAAAGGAGAAGATCTCCACAAATAATCTACTTATAAATACACTACACTGTTTCCATCACATTAATTGTCTTTAGGGGAAGTAGTGTAGCTAGGGGGATTCTGGGCCACATTTGACCTTGAACTTTTTTCAAGGTCACGAGCCTAGCCGAGGTCAAGGTCACAGGCCTAGACGGTGGGCGTGGCCTAGTCGGGTCATTGACCTCGGCCGCTTCCGAGAATTTTTTCTAGGTCACGGATCTAGCCTAGGTCAAGGTCGGAGTCATTGGCCTAGTCGGGTTCATTGACCTCGGCCACTTCCGGGAATTTTTTGGGTTAAAAATGTAGTTTTTGAAATTTTCCCACGCTCGAGCGTCTGGGATGCAGACATGTCTATTCTTGCAGGATGTTATCAGTAAATAGAACAATGAAAAATTTTCTCAGGCTCGACCGGATGTGAGTCATCGTCTGAGTACGCAGACATGTCTATTCTTGCAGGATGTTATCAGTAGAACAATGGCATCCATTGTTTTAAAGTCGACACGAAATTCGAGAACAATGAAGCTATTGTTGTCTGGAGATTAAAAAAATGTGTTGATCTGCAAAAAATTCAAACAAAGAAACCCATTGTTTTAGAAAAATCAACACAGTTGGAAGTTTTTGCTAATACAGCTGATGAGTCTAGAGATTAAAATGTGCTGATCTGCAAAAATGATCTTGAAATAAATTTGTCAAGTACTGATGTCTGTTAGACAAACAAAAAAGAATTACCAGGTGTGGGGTTCGAACCCACGCTTCCCTTAGGGAACCAGAGCTTAAATCTGGCGCCTTAGACCACTCGGCCAACCTGGCATGTTCCTGTAATCGGGCACAATGGTGTAATAAAACAACAATGTAAATATACTTGTATTTATTTACCTAAAACATACATGTATAAAAATTATTATAAATACATATCAGCTAATTATTGTGCTACGGATGTCATCTCTGTCTGAACGATTTCCTCGAAGACAAGTTTCGTGCTGCTCCCACACTTGCCACCCGAGATGATATTGTAGCGACGTTTTCCTAATTGTTGCAAGTCAGCATCTGTTAGGCAATCGTAGCGTGCTGGTAGAATGAATCTGAAGTTGTCCAATTCCACCGCCACTTTATTGCCGTATTTAGTCGAACATCGATACACATTTATTATTAGATATTTTTCGTCAATCTTCAAATCTCGTAAATTTCCCCACTCTTTAACCTCATTTAAGTTGCAAAGTTTCTGGTTGAAATCTGCCATGTTTTTGGAAGGAACGTGTACAGGAGAATGATAAAAATACTACAGCACATCAGGTTTATATAGCACCGATGAAAATTAAGTGATGAGTCATCACAACGTGGTAATTTAGACAATATTTTTAGCATCAATCCAGCTATTGTGCTGATTTGAAAATCCAAGCCATTTTACAAACACTTTGTTACGTTTTCGTTTTATTACACGTTCAACGAGATGTATGTCTGGATATTTAACTTTTTGAAGCTCAAGATCGTAGAAACATCCTTGAATAGACCGATGGGAAGCATCTTTTAGTAGATAGGTAATAGGATTAGTTAATTTAACTTGATCGATTGTGAATATTTCATTAGTCCAGTTGGGCGTATATCCTTTATCGAATATTGTTCGATATTTGCTAATTCGCACAGGATCGCCAACCTTAAATTTTACATTACTTAAATCTGTCATTTTTATATGATTATAGGCTTGATTGAGAATTTCCTTCTCATTACTCTTATTCACATCAACCGGTCTTTTACCAATTGTACTATGTTTTTTGTGATTGTAGGTGTGACTGACTTGAGATAATAGAGAAAGCCATTTGTATGAACCTTGCAAACTAAACATCTTCCACATAATAGATTTAAGTGTACGATTTACTCTTTCAACGACACACGCTTTTTTGCACTAAATGTTGAGAAATGGTTAATTTTATATTTATTCATTAGTGTTTGAAAATCTTTATTGAAAAACTCTTTACCCTGATCTGTCTGCAAGTTCTTCGGAATTCTACCGCTTTCAGATAGTATTTTTTCAGTTGCACTAGTAACTTCCTTAGAGGTTTTGGTTTTTATAGGCTCTAACCAAACATATTTTGAAAATACATCTATAATTACTAAAATATATCGATAACCTTTATTTACTTTAGAGTATGGTATCATTTCTACTAAATCAGCCTGATGAAGATCATCCAATCCTTTTACTATTACACGACGCCTTCGAAAATTTATTCGTGCAGGCTTATGCAACTCATCTACTATTTGAGCCTTAATCGAACTGTTTATTTTCTTCCGAGTCATTTTGAACCTCTCTAAATGAGACAGTTTCACTAACTGAAGGTTTAGGCGGAGGTTTAGTTAGTTTTAGAGAAAAGTAGAGTTGATCAATTTCAGCTTGATGTCTGCAATAATTTCATTTGCTATTTCTATATTTGTACTAGCAGAGTTTTCGTGTTTGGAAAGTCGATAAATAATCTTATTAAGTTCTTTGTTAAGGAGGGTCTTGTTGACAGAATCCTCTTCCAATAGAGATTGCGCAAGATTGACTAATCGTTTATGCTGAAGATTAAAATATTCACAGTCATCGTAAAAGTATAGATTTCTGTGCTGAATGTGACGACCGAACTTATCTCTCGACATTGTCGAACTGACTTTATTCAATGATTTCCGCCTCTTTTAACTCTTCTATTATACTAACAATTTCATTTCTATGATTTGTGTGACCGGATGCTTGAGAGGCATACAGTAACTTTAATCGATTGACTAACTCGTTCGGATCATCCCAGTAAACATAATCCATCGGTTTATTGCTAACTTGTTTATACATTTGCTGCATACCTTTACCAGAACGCTTTTTAGCTCTTAATGGCACTGATGAAGACGAGGGTGATGATGACAGGTTAGATTTTATAAATTTCTTGTATTTCGTTTGGTTGAAACCTACCTTCTGCACATTTTTATCAAAATTTCTATGCGCCGCACCTGTTCTGTTTATGATATCATTATAATTTGCTCTATCTGTCGACGTTGGAGTTATTTGAGGATCGTTTTTAAATAGTAATTCGTACAAACCAGGCGTACCTTCATAGCGAACATTTTTTACAATTATATCAGAACCCTTTATATCTAGCTCATCTCCACCAAAATAAAATTGGTTTTTGTCAAAATCATATCTAATTCCATACCTCCCTAGATTTGGTCTTTCTATAAGATAATTGCTTACATATTTCCTAGGAAGTTTATCATACTGTTCTAAGAAAGAACTTATAGCTTGCGGTTCTATGTTGGTAGACGTTGTTTGCTATAGTCGTATTAGAATCATCTTCGGCGGTTTCGCACAATACTTCATCAACCGGTTTTGGTGTAAATAATTCTAGTTTTGAAGATGGGAGATTCTCTTTTTTATTTATCACTTTTGCAACACTTTGCATTTGTTCGGTAACAGGTTTAAAAAATTTACCGAGGAGCTGTTGTTCCACCAACTTACCCTCCTTAAGAGCTCGAACTTTCTGTCTTATAATATTTTTAGTTTTAATAAGTTCTGTCGCTACATTCGATTTCATTATCGGCGCAAGTATGTAAGCGGTAGACGGGTAGACAGCTAGACAGGTAGACAGCTAGACAGGTAGACAGATAGACAGGTAGACAGGTAGACAGGTAGACAGGTAGACAGGTAGACAGCTAGACAAGTAGACTGGTAGACAGCTAGACAGGTAGTCAGGTAGACAGCTAGACAGCTAGACAGGTAGACAGCTAGACAGGTAGACAGCTAGACAGCTAGACAGGTAGACAGGTAGACAGCTAGATAGGTAGACAGATAGACAGCTAGACAGGTAAACAGGTAAACAGCCAGTTAGACAGACTGACAGATTCAAACTAGTTCACACGTCAACAGCTTTCTATCAAATAATAGACATCAGAATCGTTAAATGTATATATACGAATCAAATTCATAACGATAGCGCCCATTATTTAAATCACTATCTTTGTCTATTACCAAAAATCCGTGTTTATGACTATTCCAGCAATATGCGCACATTTCTTTAAATTGTTCGTAAGTCATGTCGGTATTAACATGATCTCGATAGACCTTCTGTAAATTCATATCGTCCTGCTTAAACAGCACCAGCATGTTAGCATTATCGCGAATAAGATGTTTAGGAATACATGCATATGTTTGACAAAGATAGAAACAGTCTATATTTTTATGTCGACCCATGCTAAAATATTCTCTCATAACGTCCTGTTTGTCGCAAGCAATGTCATCAAAAATAAAAATGCTGTTAGATTTAGCTTGGTCGGGTGGTACAATGTTCACACCATCGCTGTATGTATAGTAGCCAACCTCAGGAATTAATTGAAACAACATACTTAGATATTCAAACTTTGCTTGAAACAGCGATTTTGAATATATATAAATATTTTCAAATCGTACTCCATTAACATCTTTTATTAGCGATATAATGATGTTTGTTTTACCGCAATTCGATGGGCCTAGAATAAGACATCGTATTGTGGAAGGTAACAACGGTCCGTGTCTCCTGCTTAGAGATGCAGTATGATTATCATGATTTTTTATTGGCAAACTATTTTTTAGTTTAACTACCCTCATGACGTCTACTTGGAAACTCATACTAAAACTGCTACGCATATCTATATATATTAAGATCCTAATCGATCAGTTCTCAGTTCTATATAATGGTTCGAGGTCGAAACAACAAATCAGTCCATCGCCGACGAGGTGCTGGTGTACTCAATACGCTCATTAATAAATTGCCTTTCGAATTGCACATACCAGGATATCAATATTGCGGGCCTGGCACAAAACTTGAGAAAAGAATTGCACGAGGAGATCCTGGAATTAACAAATTAGATCAAGCGTGTCGTGAGCACGATTTGGCTTATGCAAAACATTCTGATAATATGGAGGAACGACATAAAGCTGACAGAATTTTAGCTAAAAATGCTATTGGACGTATTAGAGCTTCAGACGCTAGCTTAGGTGAACGTGTCTCGGCTGCAGGAGTAGCTACAGCTATGACGGCAAAAGTAAAAATGGGGTTGGGAGCTAAAAATAAAACTGGTAAAAAGAGAAAGAGAACACCTGGAGATACGCTTACTTTCAATCAGGTAGTGAAAAAAGCACGAACTGAATTAGGAGGAGGAGGACTGCTGCGAGACTTAAGCGATGCTACAAATATTGCTGTTAAGACAATTAATAAAATAAAGAGAAACAAGATTATTAAAACTCCTCGAGTAATACGTGTGCCAAAAACAGGTGGAATGTTACCCTTGATTCCAATCTTTGCAGGACTTAGCGCGTTAGGAGCTCTTAGCGGTGGAGCTGCAGGAATTGCAAAGGTGGTTAAAGATGCTCAGTCGGCAAAAAAACAATTAGCAGAGTCTGAAAGACATAATAAAACGATGGAGGCAATAGCTTTAGGTAAAGGGTTATATCTAAAACCTTATAAAAAAGGATACGGATTGTTCACGACAAAAAACTTGTAATGCAGCTGCCAAACCGGGCCTTGTCAAATATCGATTTACAATCATACGCTAAACGTTTAAAAATTCCTAACTTTCGCGGCATTTTTATGAGAGATGATTTACCAAAACAGGTTCGAAGTATAGAATGCGATATTGTAAATTTGGATGATAAAACCAATCTTGGTACACATTGGGTGGCTTACATAAAACGGGGGAAAGATGCAATTTACTTTGACAGTTTTGGAGACTTAAAACCTCCAATAGGAATTGTGAAATATTTGACAAGTGGCAAAAATGGCAGCTGTCATCCTATTAAATATAATCACCAGGCATTTCAAACTTATGATTCTGTAAATTGCGGGCATTTATGTTTACAATTTTTGCACGATGCCATGTGTTAGCTTCCTACCAGTTTACTGCGAGAAAAACCTGTCCAGACCTGTCCAGACTTGTCAAGACTTGCAGATGTGGGGGGGATGACGTCATCGTCTGAGGATGTACTTATAGTGTGGGAATTCTGAATTGTACACATTGGCATTATGAAGCAGCAGCAACGATACTATAAATATCGAATGCAGTTCAACCGCTTTACTAAAAATCTGGAGAAATTGAACAGAGATATTGAAATATATTGTAAATTAAAAGATATTTCAAAGGAACTTTCTTGTTTGAAATTAAGCGAGCGGCAGCCAGACCTGAACTTGTTAATAACCCAGTTTAAACATGACTTGGTGTTGTATGACAAAGATCGCCAGAAGTAAAATCAACAAGCAGGTTCACTTTGACCCGATTGTTGAAATTCGTCAGAAAGAAGAAGAAGAGGAGGATGATGAACTTCCATACAATTACTGGCAGTTGTGTGCACTCGACAGGATGAGGTTTAAGAATAGAATAGATAAAATGTCTCTATTGTTAGAACCTATCTTAAATAAACAATTCCAATGTATACTGAATAAGGATGTAAAAGGAAAAATAAAACCTATTGTTTAATAAAAGTTGTTTTATTTCCAGTAAGATTCTTAGAGAAGGAAGAAGAGGAGAATGTAATTAAAATTAAAGGTCTCTAGATGTTTTGTTTCAGTTCTAGTTAAACCGTCTACTATTAAACATGTCGTGGACGTTTACCTTGTCTGGAAATGAATCTGTTCTCACAGCTCAGTATCCATCCATACATCTGGATCCGAAATCTGAATACGTTATAGGATTAATCAGTTTTGAAGCTTATAATACTATACCTAATATTGATTCGAATAATAATATTTTTCATTATACTGATATTGATGGTAAACAAGCTGTAATTGAAATACCTCAAGGTTCATATGAAGTTGCCGATATAAGTCAATATATTAGACATGAACTGGGTATAGGTGTAACAAAGTCACCCTCCCCTCAAGCAGGTAGTGCTAATGATATACTAGAAAAAAATATTGTGCAGCACCAAGCAGAACCTGTGCTACATATTAAGCCTAATAATAACACGCTCAGGAGTGAAATTAAATCGTCCTTAGCAATCGATTTTACTGCTAAAGATAGTATTGGACAGTTATTAGGGTTCAAACCTAAGAAATTGAAAGCTTATGGTAGATATATTTCCGATAATCCTGTAGATATATTTAAAGTTAATACTATATGTATTGATTGCAATATCGTAACTGGTACTTATCACAACAGCAATGCTGTACACAGAGTTCATCAATTTTTCCCTACAGATCCGCCAGGATTTAAGATTGTAGAAAATCCCTCTAACGTTATATATCTACCAATCAATACGAGAATTATTGATAACATTGTCATACAAATACTGGATCAAAACGGTAAATTGGTCAATTTCTGCGGAGAAGCCATCACGGTAAGGTTGCATCTCAAGAAACAAAATGGTGGTTAGATACAACTCTCAGCAGCAGCAGCAGCCGCAACAAACATATATTAGGGATGATCAGTTTGTTTCGAACATCAGTAGGCTGCCTGCAGTCGATAGATTAACATCTGCCAATAAACTGTTTCTAAAATCTTTAGGTTTGAAGCTAACTGCTACTAGAAGTGACGGCGAGGGGGAAATCAAAAAGAAAAAACATCTGGACTGTTATTAAATTAAATTTTACTGTTAATATTCGAAAAAATTTAATATTCTGTAATATTAAGAGCGCTTGTTTTACATCAAATAAAAATGACGACTTCTGAAATACTAAACGTTACTGAAACAGCTTTTCAAGATAACTCGATTGTCTATGCGGAGAAACATACACATCAGCCCTATTCTTCTACAACATTTAATAATAACGATGAAATACGAATACCTATTTTACATCAAGATGTGTACACTTTACCGTGCAAGAGTGTTATATGTTTCGAAGGTAAATTGTTAATTACGCGTTCGACGAGATGTATGTCTGGATATTTAACTTGAATAGGCCGATTGGAAGCATCTTTTAGTAGATAGGTAATGTGTTCGATCCCACTGGAGGACTGTTTAAGCGGTAGACAGTATATAACATAATACAAAAGTGTTGGGGTGTTAGAGACATTGTTTGTAAGCAAAGTAAATATTACGTGTTTTTTCCTGTACTTTATTAAATACACAGTCTCGAGCCGATAGTTATTTATTTCGCTTGGATTTATGTACAGCATCCCTCACTTTAGCAGGAAGCAAGTTCCTAAAGAAATATTATTATGCTGTAGAGATTTACAGGTTACAGTGCGGAGTTAAAAATTTTGGATATTAGCAACAGTACCATTTAATTGCATATTGTTTTCTTTTACCAAATTTTAGATTCGATAGGTTCGAAAGCACTGCTAATTGACAGACAGAAAACTTGTAAACCGGACCTTGTCAAATATCGAACAGCAATATATATATTAGTAAAAAATACCCTTCAGTTAGCAGGTTTGATGTAGTTTTAGCCAATCTTATACACATTCCAGCAGTAAACTCTGGTAGGAAGCTAACACACACATAAGTACGGTGGGTCTTAGACAGCTGAATTTTATAATACAAAACAGGAGCGATAAAAGAACCGTGTTTACCACTCAGCATTTTTCAGTTTATCCGATTCGGCAACTTCCGCATATCGCAAAACAGACACCTTCTTTGTTCCTGTGTTGGCATCTTGGCTTTAAGAATGTTATGGTTTATTTACATCTTGTGTTAGCGCCCTTGGTTTTAAGAACGTTATGTAAATGAATATTTTATAGAATTTGGAAAACTAAAGAATATATTAGCAGATAATACAACTTATTTTAAAAACGCGAGGTTTATAAATACAATACAGCAAACCATAAAAGTTGGTTTTTGTTGTATAAACAAGCCAATCCGGTAGAGAGATATTTAAGAGAGGTGATAAAATACTTAAAGAAAATATTAGCAGATAATACATTTGAAAAATCTGCACGACTAATACTCAAGATTATTACAATTAGAGACTGCAGACAAAAGGTAAGATATCAAATTTTTTTAAAATAAAGCCCTGAGAATAAGGACTAAATAAAACCAAATAAAAGCTATTAGGCCACAACAATACTCTAATTAATAAGGATGCTATACACGATATCCAACGGCGTGGGACAGTTCATTTTTACCGCATAAAAAACTTATTGCTTAGAAATCAGGTTCAGATACCTGTTTAATGGAAACATTTTCTTGAATTTCTAATCGAATCTAAAATTTGGATCTTAACGTAAAAATATTTAAGTCGTTAGGTTGACTGTGCCAAGTTTCCACGAAAAAACTAAAGCTCCTACAGGCCAGATTCTTGAATCAAGTAAATAATACAGCAAGGCATAAAAGTTGGTTTTTGCAATATAAGACATCCGCAAGCCAATCCTAAACTGGTAGTTTTAAATAGCAGAATTTTATAATACAAAACGGAGCGATGAAATAGTCGTCTGTTGATCATATTTTTGTAGCCACCCAGCATCTTTCAGTTTTATAAGTTATCCTATCATCTCCTTTGTTGCAGGTGTTAATAGAGGCTATATTTGTGTGTCGCCACAGACCTGTCAAGACTTGTGGATGTGAGCGTCTGGGAATGTGCAAGGTTGCTAAAAATGAACCGGATGTCTGGGGTTTCTGAGCAGGTCTGCGCGGGGGTCTGCGCGAGGGTTTGGCGGTAAATTCAAATTCTGCACAGGTTTCGCGGGAAATTCAAATTCTGCGTAGGTTTTGGCGGTAAATTCAAATTCTGCGCATTATTTTGACGGTGAATTTTAAATTATGATCAGGTTTTTGGCGGGAAAATCTGGGAGTGTACAAGGTTGCTAAAATGTATGGGGTCTTTGTCTGAGAAATTTACACCAGATGTAGTTAATGACCTCCATTATCAGTGTTTATAAATTTGGTAGACAGACAGACAGACAGACAGACAGATAGACAGACAGACAGCTAGACAGGTAGACAGCTGTTCCTGTAACGGTTTTATGGGCACCACGGTGTAATAAAACGACAATTGTAAATATAATTGTATTTTATTTGTCTAATGTACATGTATAAAATTATTACAAATATATGTTATACACTAGTTAATTATTGTGATAGAGGTGTTGTTGTCATCTCTGTCTGGAGGATCTCTTCGTGCTGTTTCCGAACTGGATTTATTCAATTATTCCTGCCTCTTTTAACTCTTCTATTATACTAACAATTTCATTTATATGATTTGTATGACGCAGACTGTTGGCTCATAATGCAAACATTTAACAGATGGGCAGGCGGACATCACCATAAATCATATACGATTTTTTTTCACACATTCACGTTCTAATCTCAAAATTTTTAAATGCTCCTCGATGGGCTCCATCACATTGTCATCAAACCAACTCCACCCGTCTGGAAGTTGTAGCTTTGTATCAGTTTTAAAGTCCATCTAGCGTAACGGTGATATCCATACGATTGCAACCAAACCATGGAAATAACTTTGAAAATTCATAGAAATACTTGTAATATTTTTCCAAAGAGGTGACGGGTTCCATGTTACAATCAGACTGCTACGATTTATTCGATATACTATGATTTATATGTTTATACCCTCGTCGTGCAAGCCGCTGCCTACAATTTCTACATAACAGACAGAGAGGGCGCAGTGTGGCCTAGATGTCCATCACGGTAATATTCATACGATCGCAACCAAACCATAGAAATAACTTTGAAAATTCATAGAAATACTTCTCGTAATATTTTTCTTTGTAATGAGGGTGGGTCCATTATGTGAGTCGGATGTGATTGTTTGAGAAATGTGCAAGGTTGCTAAACTATATGGAGTCTTTACACCAGATGTAGTTAATGACCTCCATTATCAGTGTCTATAAATTTGGTAGACAGACAGACAGAGAGACAGACAGACAGACAGGCAGACAGACAGACAGACAGACAGACAGACAGACAGGCAGACAGACAGGTAGGCAGACAGACAGACAGACAGACAGACAGACAGACAGGTAGGCAGACAGACAGACAGACAGGTAGGTAGGCAGACAGACAGACAGACAGACAGACAGGCAGGCAGGGAGGCAGGCAGACAGGCGGGCAGGCGGACAGGCAAGCAGGCAGGCAGGCAGACAGACAGACATACAGACAGACAGACAGACAGACAGACAGACAGACAGACAGACAGACAGGTAGGCAGACAGACAGACAGACAGACACACAGACAGACAGACAGGTAGGCAGACAGACAGACAGACAGGCAGACAGGCAGACAGACAGACAGACAGACAGACAGGCAGGCAGACAGGCAGACAGGCAGGCAGGCAGGCAGGCAGGCAGGCAGGCAGGCAGGCAGGCAGGTAGGCAGGTAGGCAGGTAGGCAGACAGACAGACAGACAGACAGGCAGACGGACAGGCAGGCATTCTTAACACCATTTATTGTACAGATTGTGAGCAGTAATAGAAATAGGAGTGAGAGAGATGCCTGTACCAGTTAAGTATAAGTGTCCAAAATGTAAAGGGGAAACCGATCAAGAAGGACGAAAATGTGAAACCCCAGACATCCGGTTCATTTTTAGCAACCTTGCACATTCCCAGACGCTCACATCCACAAGTCTTGACAGGTCTGTGGCGACACACAAATATAGCCTCTATTAACACCTGCAACAAAGCAGATGATAGGATAACTTATAAAACTGAAAGATGCTGGGTGGCTACAAAAATATGATCAACAGACGACTATTTCATCGCTCCGTTTTGTATTATAAAATTCTGCTATTTAAAACTACCAGTTTAGGATTGGCTTGCGGATGTCTTATATTGCAAAAACCAACTTTTATGCCTTGCTGTATTATTTACTTGATTCAAGAATCTGGCCTGTAGGAGCTTTAGTTTTTTCGTGGAAACTTGGCACAGTCAACCTAACGACTTAAATATTTTTACGTTAAGATCCAAATTTTAGATTCGATTAGAAATTCAAGAAAATGTTTCCATTAAACAGGTATCTGAACCTGATTTCTAAGCAATAAGTTTTTTATGCGGTAAAAATGAACTGTCCCACGCCGTTGGATATCGTGTATAGCATCCTTATTAATTAGAGTATTGTTGTGGCCTAATAGCTTTTATTTGGTTTTATTTAGTCCTTATTCTCAGGGCTTTATTTTTAAAGAATTTGATATCTTACCTTTTGTCTGCAGTCTCTAATTGTAATAATCTTGAGTATTAGTCGTGCAGATTTTTCAAATGTATTATCTGCTAATATTTTCTTTAAGTATTTTATCACCCCTCTTAAATATCTCTCTACCGGATTGGCTTGTTTATACAACAAAAACCAACTTTTATGGTTTGCTGTATTGTATTTATAAACCTCGCGTTTTTAAAGTAAGTTGTATTATCTGCTAATATATTCTTTAGTTTTCCAAATTCTATAAAATATTCATTTACATAACGTTCTTAAAACCAAGGGCGCTAACACAAGATGTAAATAAACCATAACATTCTTAAAGCCAAGATGCCAACACAGGAACAAAGAAGGTGTCTGTTTTGCGATATGCGGAAGTTGCCGAATCGGATAAACTGAAAAATGCTGAGTGGTAAACACGGTTCTTTTATCGCTCCTGTTTTGTATTATAAAATTCAGCTGTCTAAGACCCACCGTACTTATGTGTGTGTTAGCTTCCTACCAGAGTTTACTGCTGGAATGTGTATAAGATTGGCTAAAACTACATCAAACCTGCTAACTGAAGGGTATTTTTTACTAATATATATATTGCTGTTCGATATTTGACAAGGTCCGGTTTAGAAGTTTTCTGTCTGTCTGTTAGCAGTGCTTTCGAACCTATCGAATCTAAAATTTGGTAAAAGAAAACAATATGCAATTAAATGGTACTGTTGCTAATATCCAAAATTTTTAACTCCGAACTGTAACCTGTAAATCTCTACAGCATAATAATATTTCTTTAGGAACTTGCTTCCTGCTAAAGTGAGGGATGCTGTACATAAATCCAAGCGAAATAAATAACTATCGGCTCGAGACTGTGTATTTAATAAAGTACAGGAAAAAACACGTAATATTTACTTTGCTTACAAACAATGTCTCTAACACCCCAACACTTTTGTATTATGTTATATACTGTCTACCGCTTAAACAGTCCTCCAGTGGGATCGAACACATTACCTATCTACTAAAAGATGCTTCCAATCGGCCTATTCAAGTTAAATATCCAGACATACATCTCGTCGAACGCGTAATAAAACAAAAACCTAACAAGATATTTAAAATGGTTTGGATTTTTATATTGCATCTTTTTTTATGTGGAAATAATTCGATATATACTATTAGACCACAATTAATTCGGTTTACTTTTTACCAGCTTTGCACATTTTAATCTCCAGACAACAATGGCTTCATTGTTCTCGAATTTCGTGCTGATTTTAAAACAATGGATGTCATTGTTCTATTTACCAGCTTTGCACATTTTAATCTCCAGACAACAATGGCTTCATTGTCCAATGTCGTGCAGATTTCTCAAACAATGGATATCATTGTTCTATTTACTGATAACAACATCCTGCAAGAATGGACATGTCTGTCAGACGATGAGTCACATCCTGTCGAGCCTGAGAAAATTTTGATAAGGGTAACAATAGCTTCTGATTTACTGATAACAACATCCTGCAAGAATGAACATGTCTGCATCCCAGACGCTCGAGCGTGGGAAAATTTCAAAAACTACACTTTTAACCCAAAAAATTCCCGGAAGTGGCCGAGGTCAATGACCCCGACTAGACCAATGACTCCGACCTTGACCTAGGCTAGATCCGTGACCTAGAAAAAATTCTCGGAAGCGGCCGAGGTCAATGACCCGACTAGGCCACGCCCACCGGCTAGGCCTGTGACCTTGACCTCGGCTAGGCCCGTGACCTTGAAAAAAAGTTCAAGGTCAAATGTGGCCCAGAATCCCCCTAGCTACACTACTAGGGGATATTCTTCTACTGCTTGCTGGCATTGTTCGGGTGGAAGCTTCCTTCGGAGTATTTTTCTCCGGATACAATAGAGAATTCCTATTATAGCAGCGGCTCCTAATATGCTGCTGGTTATCCCGCTGGATAGATAGGATTTCTGTAAAAGAGTTTGGTGTTATTGTGTTGTTGAAGTTGATGCTGATTACTTCCATCTGCTGCCTCTTTCTTTGGAGACAAACACTTGAGTTGACGCTGCGTAGTCCCGCCCTATATGGGTGAATATGACAATGGATGTCACTCTTGCTGAAGTGAATTCCCTCGCAGACTTTGATAAGCCGTCCTCTTGATTCCATCCTCGACTAGGGGCTAGGTGCTTAGCATTGTGTTTATTGTTTTCTGAACGTCATACTGCCATTTCTTGAATCCATCTTCCACTAAGCGCGGAATATTTAGTACCGAATTTTTCATTTTTTGGATTTCTGGCTGCCATTTCTTGGTACCACCCTCCACCAGGTGTCAAATTTTTAGTGAACTCGAAGAGTTTCTCGTTTTCTATACTTCTTGCTGCCATTCACCGCTAGACGCGAAGTTTTTGGTATCGGATTTTTCTTTTCCTGCATCTCTTGCCGACATTCTTGGTGCCACCCTCCACCGGGTGTCAAGCTTTTAATGGACTCGGAGGGTTTTTCGTTTGCTGCAGTTCTTGCCACTGTTTCTTGTTTCCACCTTCCACCGGGTGTCAAGTTGTTATCGGACTCAGAGGGTTTCTCGTTTACTGCATTTCTTGGTGCTATTTCTTGATGCCACCCTCCACCGGGTGTCAAGTTTTTAGTGGACTCGAAGGGTTTCTCATTTACTGCAGTTATGGCTGCAATTTCAGGGCTACATCCACCGCTAGGAGCTGCTGTAGAAGCATCTGGAGGAGTTCCAACGATTTGTTCGTGTCCTGCAATTTCCTTTTCTTTGTGTCCACCGACTTTGTGAGTGGGAACTTCGTGAATGGGGACTTCGTGAATGAGGACTTCGGAAACTCCATGCACTTGGTGATTTTCTTGTGGATGAGAGGGTGCTATTTTTTCATGTTCGATGATAGCTGGACGTTCAACTACCGTATTCTTTATATTGGCAGCTACTATCGCTCGTCCTTCCGCTGTTGAATCGGTCGTTGATATTTGCTCCACCTGCTGGTTTGTTACTCCTTGGGTGGATCCATTGGATGCGGAATGGGTCTCTTTGACTGTCTTAGTAATTTTTCTTTGCATACCTGATCTTCTGCAAAAAAAAATTCGTTGGACAAGTACTTCTTCTATTTGCCACGATTTGCCAATCGTGGTATTGATTTTAATGTTGTTGTCCCGATGTTGACTGATGGTTCCAGACAAAATCCACCCCAGCTCTATGTTTTGTCCCAGGATACCATCCTTTGATTTTCGAGCTCCATCAATGGCTTCCAGGGACTAGAACCGGATTTGCAGAAAAGCCATTAATTGTTGGTGATCCTGAACTTTATTTCGGAATTGAAGCAACTGCTCATATAATTTATTAGTCTCAGGATCCCACTTTTGAGCGATCGTCCTGTTGATCCATGGACCCCAACTGTCGGTGGAGATGCCTAGGTTTTTGATGGCTTTTACCCATTCCTTGATGGAGTCATATAACCTCTTCAACCCCTGAGACGATTCCCTAGAAAGGACCGGCAGATCGAAGATGGTATCCTTGTCGGTGTTTGTAATAAATAAATAAAATTTATATACCTGTCTTCCAACGTGGTATACTCAGGACTGAAGTGTATTTGTTCTGAATCCATCTCGTTGGATATGACTTCTTCGTCCATCTCTGTCACACGATCCCACTTTTCCTTCAGTTCCATCTGCTTGATGGCGTGGTTTCCTGAACTTCCAACGATTTGTTCAGCATCGAACATGGCTTGCTTGAAGTTATGGATTCGAATCTGTAACTTTCGAATCCGAACCTTTTGTTCAGGATTTTCAGGACCTGGGTGAGATGGAATACTTAGCTGCACCATTTTCGCGTTATTGATGGTCGCGGGTTCCATAACTCATATAGCGCCTTATTTTGACTGCTGATGTGAACTTCTGTCTTCTGGCTGGAAGAGTCCTTTTATATTGGAAAATACCTGCGTTATTGCGAGGATTCTTCTTGGGTGACAGCTAATTCGTTAAATTCCTCCATATTATTAGCCATTTTCTGGGACCTGGGTGGGTTGGCAGACGTTGTTTTCCTCTTCGGATGTTGGTAACCCCGGGGATGTGCTTGTTCTTAATTGGAGATGGATCCGGCTCGAAGGACCATGAACAGAATTGCCTGGAGGCTGGATGAGGATTTTGTTTCTTGCGCTGATTCTGTCCCTAACTGTTTTGAGCACAAGGGTGAGTCTGCACCCTTGTTTTAAGACAATGTAGTCAAGTCACTCACAGGGACGATAATTATTTGTGTCTACCCTGAAGCGCAGCCTCAGGCTTCATAAGTTTAGGCTTGGAAGGTTAGCACCCATGTAAATAAACCAAACAGTAAATGTCGATTATTTTAATACAAAAATAAAGGTTATATTTATACAAACATAATTACTTAGTTACTACGATTTCAAAGTGCAAAGTATATTTACAGTAACGATATAACATTTCTGTGTCAGCGTTAAGCCAGTTTATTTCCGCTATATCTGCAACTATGTTACACTGAACTCTGATTCTAGGTCGTGCATTAACACAATATGCTTACTTGCAGTTGCGGCATTTAAACTTGGTGCTTATGAAATTGCATTTTAAACCTATGAACTGGATTTCGTAAATTTTGGAACTAAAATTTAGTCTGTTTAATTCAAGATTGTGTTTTGTGTTTTGGGTTGATATAACTGCCACTACGGTTACATTTGATAACATTATGCAGTGTATTTTTAACCTCACTTTCTCAGTTTGATAGGTATGACAGTCAATAATTTTGAAGGATATCAGCGTGTCTAAGATAAGGAGGGCCGTAAAAGGATCTCGTTAATTGTAAGAGATACAAATTTGGTTAAATGGGAAGAAAGTTGCGCAATTAAAGGACAAACAAAGTGACGCCTAGAAACCCTTGATATTAATTTTCGTTTTTGAATTATTTAAAAAAAAAGTAATTACATAAGTGGTAATAATTTTTTTATAATTTTAACTAGATTCATGAGTGGACGAAGTCCACAAGTGGGATTTCTTAATAGCAACAAAGATGAGTGCTAATCTATTTAAAATTATTAAAAAAAAATATTACCACGAATGTAATTCGGCGTGATTATTTTTTAAACAACCCTGTTGTAGATAGGGTTTGATGGAGCTTCCAGATGAGTGTCCTGTTATTTTTAACAACTGCTGCTCACCTATTCCACTTTTAACTAGTTCTGTTACAGCAGAAGAACGATTCGAATGGTTTGTGAAAAAATAGTCGCTGTAATCAGCTACTAGCAAATAGTCACTGTAATTTTGATGCTATTGGTCGATTTGAAATTTTTTCTCATTACTTGTCAGGTCATTTTGGCACCCAACCGTAATTTAATTAGCCACTTAGGCTTTAGGGCAGCATGTCCGTATGTTAAACCCTTTTAGTTATTTGGCCTCATCGCATAATTTCGCAATAATGATTTTGGACATCCCTAGCCTCCAAGCGCAGTATTTCTCGTCATCTTGGACACCCCTTTGTTGGTGCTTTGATAGCCGTGTGTAAGCGCTTGCAATATTTCGAACCTTCAAGAAATTACGCTTGTTAGTGCGACAAGGAGGGGTAGTGCCCATTCTCGCGCCAAAAGTCGCGTGTCTAGGAAATTCTGTGTTAGGATTGGCTGGAGCGTTTTTCCCATGAAGCTCAGGGGCGGTTCGCAGGGGCTCGCTAAAAAGTCAACACGTAGTGGAACGGTTGGTGCTCTCGGTGCTACGAGTCGTCGCAGGAATACAGCAATATGCCGATTAGTTAGCTTAATAATCGCAGTTATTTGAGTAAGCGTTCGAGATTATAATCGCTGTGTCCATTCATGCAATGGCTACGTCGTCAAGATCTGCATAACCCAGGTGGGTCGTCGCATGCTTATCCCGACAAGGGGACTCGTGAGTAAGCCAGCCATTTTCGCCTTCCACATCGCTTGAGCCTCGTCGCAATGCCAGGTCTCGCATACCAGTTGCTGCCAGGGAAGTTTCCCCATCTGCAAGATGGCCGAGCCAGCCAGGTAACGCTTGTAAAATAACCTTTGCTTTGTTCAACTAATTTTGTGAGTGCCGCCTCTCGCATGCGAATTGCTGCAGTGTGAAGCCAGAGCGTGGTACACTCCTCGTGAAAATAACATTTATGCGTACTGACGCTTGCTTTGTGAAACTAATCTTATAAGTACCGCTTATCGCATACAAATTGCTGCAGTGTGAGGCCAGAGCGTGGTACACTCCTTGTAAAAATAACATTTATGCGTACTGACGCTTGTTTTGTCCAACTAACTTTATGAGTGCCGCTGCTCGCTTACGAACTGCTGCAGTGCGGTGCCAGAACGAGGTACCCCCGTTGTGCGACTTACTGTGGCGTGCCCACGCCGTCTCGAATCATTATCGCACGTTTTGGGTGGAACACTTTGTGTGAAAGAGTGCAGTGAAAGTACACTCTGCTGGAAAATTCAGTGGTGTGCGTCAGATCGCGCGGCCTTAGCCCACTTAATCGCTAGCACAGTCAGCGCCTAAATTTGATGTTAACTATCGCTAGTTTGTGCCGCCAGGCAATTTAACACGATCTAGTACAGGGTGTTCAGAGGTTTCGGGCCCGAATTCAGGTTTTGCTTGCACGCGTCACGGCGACCGGCCGTTGGGCTTAAGCCCACGTTTACCCATTACACCTGGCCTGGATCAGGTACCCGACTCTACTATACGCCAACCCCATAGGCATTAAGCGCCTTTCCCCAGCTGGGCATAACCATTAAGATCCTTTCGAACCATGATGTTTTGTAACCTGTTTATTTGTGTAGATCACCACCAGGGATCCAATAGACGTGTTAATCTTATCGCCTTTTTGTTTCTTCTTGACACTATTGTGTTGGTGTATGCATATTACAGGGCGATTCTGTCGCTGTACCACTTCAGCTGTGAGGCGAGGACCAGACGCGGAGGGAAGGCCTTCCAGGTAGGTGGTTGCGACTGGCATTGTACGTCGATTTTCTCGAAATAGTTATTCGCGTATTTTCTCGAAATAGTTATTTGCGTATTTTATCGAAATAGTTATTCGCGTATTTTCTCGAAATAGTTATTCGGGTATTTTCTCGAAATAGTTATTCGCGTATTTTCTCGAAATAGTTATTCGCGTATATTCTCGAAATAGTAATTCGCGTATTTTCTTGAAATAGTTATTCGCGTATTTTCTCGAAATAGTTCTTCGCGTATTTTCTCGAAATTGTTATTAGCGTATTTTCTCGAAATAGTTATTCCCGTACTCTCTCGAAATAGTTATTCGGGTGCTACTCGAAATAGTACTTGATTGTTTCCCGCACCGTTCCGCCGTCCAGTTCCGGCAGAACGTGGAGATTCCGAGTCAGAGCTGGTGGCGCCTATTGTTTGATAACAATCGACATGTATTAAGTGACGCTCGCCCTGTGGCGTACCCGGGTTAACCCCGCCCATCTCCCTGAGCGCATTTCAGCCGAGGCCTTTAGCCTGTTTTATCGATCGTCCAGGGTGAGCCTGCCCCATTTCCCGGATTCGTCTAACGATCGGTGCCTGCCTATCGGCAGGTGGCGTAAGAACCGTTTGATACCGTAACATACTATTGGCTGATATCATTGTTTAAAAAATAATCTATTTTATTTTTTCTGACGTTAATATTAGAGCGAAACTAATTAAACTTCTAGTAGACTTGATGGTTACGTTATCAATTTTTTTATCTGACTTTTCGTCTTCGAGAAACCATAATCAACTTCATATTTTTAAATACGGTCTTGATTTTCTGATGCCAAATTTGTGAATCTTATTTTATTCTAACTTCAACAATGTACAGTTGCGGCAAAAAAATGGGACAGTTACGTCTATTTTCGCGATTATTCCACCTTTTAAATTACTTTGTCGTGTTATTTTTAATTTGGAATTGTTTGGCAGATGTCAAATATTCAATGTTGCAGTATGACATCTTAATAAAACCAATTCAAGCAGCTAGAATTAGACAAAAATCTGTTAGAAGAGTTTCTGGACCATCATCAAGATATTTTTGGATACGAACCTGTGTCCTAGAGCATTTCATATGTTGTTTTAGCTTTTGTAATTTAAAGAAAGAAGTAATGAGCCTCAGTGAATGTTTTTATTCCTAATTATAATTTGTGTGTATACGTAAGAAAAATAATCACATATAATTTCATAAGAGCATTAATTTTTTCGAGAAATTTTTTTGAGTGATTTCCAACAACGTCGTATTAATTTGCTCGATCAGACCGCAAGGTCAAATTAAGATGTTGTTGGAATGCACGAAAAATAATTTCCGGATATGAATTAATGCTCGAATGCAGATTCGGCAAGAAAATCGTAACGACACAAACCCTAAAAAAAAGTAATGTCTACCGACAAAAAATTTCCAAGAAATTTTGTTGTTGTCTTGGTTACGGCTTGTCAACTAATTTTTCTATTGGTCATTAATGACTGTCGTACGATTTTCAACAAATTAATTACTGACTATTGAAAATTATTTCTATTGCAATACCAAACGTGATTATTAAGAATTAAAAACATCCAGTGTGGCTCATTACTTCTTTTTTAAATTACAAAAGCTAAAACAACGTATGAAATGCTTAACGACAGGTCCGTATCCCAAAATTTGTCTTAAACTTGTCGCACGTGCTTTAAAGGTATACTTATACACTAGTATCATAATATATGAGGTCAGGTCCAAAATAATTTTGCCGGTTATCAATTTTAACTCAGTGGTTTACCAAATTATAGCAAAGGTCCAATGAAAGACCTATTCTTCGAAAAAAAATATATTGCTACAATAAAACATAAACTTTAAGCTTAGCTTAGATTAGCTGAAAAATTATTTTACATTTGTTAATACAGTAGACGTCGCATATTGTAATCACGGTTAATGTTACCATTCAGCTATTGTTATCGAAATCATAATATACACCAATGCATGTAAACTACATAGGATATTATGATCAAGAATTCGGTTAATGTTATCGTTTTATCGGCATTTTCAGACATTTTTAGTAGGTATGTGTGTAAGTTTTTTTTTAAATTTCTTAACCCACTGCATATCTGTGTGGGTGTTTCCTGGTCAGATATCTATCCACACTTGTTTTCTTTACTAACAGTAACAAACACTGCTTCATACTCGTGAAATCAGCAAAATGCAATTGATACGTATCGTGCATGGGCATTTGGTAGACGACTAGTTTTTTTACTTTCCATGCCACCTCTAGTTTTTTTTAAACAGATTAATAATATCTTGTATTGTCGACCGCGAAACCGTATAAAAAATTTAAACTTTTCGTGCAGAAATTCCATTCTTATATTATTAATATTGCAATCATTTTTTCCGGAAATAAAAGTTAAAAGCTTAGGTTTCGTGAATATATTTATATTTTTGAACAAACAAAAGTTTATTGACTAGTTTTTAAAGTATGATAAATAGTCCAATAAAAAAATAACCCGGCCGAACTCTTATGGGCCTGGGTTCATACTATTCTCACCCAAGGACGAAAAACACCTGCTGTCTAAAAATGAGGTCAGAAAGACGCCTATTATTGAAGCGCCTTATACAGAAAAACTATACTTTTCTCAACTTGTTGTACAATATATTGTTTCACACGCTGAGAATATTTTTTATATAGTCATGAGTCATGACTATTCAATTCACCAGTCAAAAAAATATCAGCGGAGATATCCTCTAGAAGGTATTCAATTGACTATTCAACACTATAACATATAAGCCAATCACATTGCAGACATTTGCTTTTTTGAACCAATAACAGCAGTATATCACTGACAATTTTTTTCTCTTCCTGTGAACTTTATTTAACTTCCTGTAAAAGTCATCAAGTATGTATGATATAAGCAACGTCAAATTTGACAAACAATTTATTTCACGTCAACAGAATTAGATGATATGGTCATATTTACAGGAAAGTAATATTTCACCACAATGAGTAAGTACAGATTGATACTGCTAATAATAAGACCAATAGGATGGCCAAAATTAAGATGGAAAAACCAAGTAGAAGATGATATTAAAACAATGAAAATAAAAAATTGGAAGAATATAATAGATAACAGAATAGAATGGAGGAAAGTAGTGAAGGCAAAAACTTTTCAGGACCTATAAACTATAAAGTATAAAGTAAAGAATAAGAAGAAGAGAGAATACAACGTGGATTGATCCACCACGTTGATCTACCCTGTCAAATGGATCCATGAGTTCTCACGAACAGCTTTTATTTCCACGGATATGCACAGCTTCAATCAACAGTATTTTATTTACAAGGACGACGTGATATAATTTATTAATTACTAAAGTTGTCAAGTCGGGGCTTAATTTTTATTTCATGTATCGTACTAATACCTAAATGGCATAATAAACTTCATTGAATTATGAGAATCGTTATATTTCAAGTAGCCATTACGTAAATTGTTATTTTTGACGTCGTTCTCGATACAAGCCACAATGACGATGAGGATGCTGCAACGCTCGAAGTAAAAATCGCCGAGGAATGGGAACATCACGAAGAGCACCCTGACCATGAATGTATACTTGAAAAAAGTAAGTATTAAGAAGAAGATAAAATATATATCGAGGAAAATGAACCAGAACCATCAAAACGGAGAAGAAAATAAAAAAATTACAACACCGATAAGTATTTCAATTCATAGCAGGTAAAATTGCAAGCATTTTCAAGTAGCGATAGCAAGAACCGAGTAATTGCAACAAAAGCAAACTCACCAATTTTTTAAGATGGCGGAAACAGAGCATGGGAAATCTTCATGGACAACAATTATCATTTTAAATAGCTACAGTAATTTAAAACATTTTATAAGGAAGGGTGGTCGAGAGGAAATTTCTAATGAAGTAAATTTATTAGTAGACCAGGATAGAATCCCAGTTTCTGATGATGTCAAAAACTTGGGTCTTTATCTTGATAATGATTTTAAATTTACTAAACATATTTCAAAATATCTGCAAAAACCATATAGTTCCTTGAAACTTATTTATCAAAATCGACATTTTTTAAGTGTGAATGTGAAAACCGTTTTGTGTAATGCATTAATCTTGTCCTGTTTTGATTATTGTGACGTTGTTTATGATTCACATTTAAATAGCTTTTTTATTATACCTGCATCAGAATCGCCGTTTAAAGCACGCCTGAGCGTGCGAATACAGGCGATTAAAGCTCGCCGAGCTTTAAAGGTTGTCAAGGAAACGACTGAATGCAACAACGGACATGGACGCGACAACAACGTAAATAATTATCGTAACTATAGTAGCAATATTATTATGCCCTCTCGATTTATCACGACAAAAATTATTTCTAAGTTTTTAGTGCGTAATTTATTTCCAGTATTGAAGGTATAATAAAAAATAGAGTAAAGTATTCGTGGATAACTGGTTTTTAAAACACTACTTGCTCTATTTCGAGCACTCCGGCTACGCCGGCGCCGTCGTGCTCGAAAACTCGCGCGTGTTTTAAAGACCTTGTTATCCACTCATACTTTAATATACTATTTTCTACAGCCGTGATTTTAAACTGTTTACAAGGGTCATATGCGGCGTGCTTTATGTTGTCTATAAAACACGCCATTCCATTTAAAGCACGGAGTACTTTAAGAGTTTATAAAACCTTATTTGTGAAGATTAAAAGTACAGTTATTATATCGGACCGATTTGTATGCGGAGCCCCGGGTGCTCGATTGGAGAGGGGCGGAGCACGATGGCCCCCTTGGAGAGGGGCGGAGCCCCGATGGCCCCCTTGGAGAGGGGTGAAGCTCCAAGAGCCCCCTTGGAGAGGGGTGAAGCTCCAAGAGCCCCCTTGGAGAGGGGCCGAGCCCTAAGGGCCCCCTTGGAGAAGGGCCGAGTCCCGAGGGCCCCCTTGGAGAGGGGCGGAGCCCCGATGGCCCCCTTGGAGAGGGGTGAAGCTCCAAGAGCCCTCTTGGAGAGGGGTGAAGCTCCAAGAGCCCCCTTGGAGAGAGGCCGAGCCCTAAGGGCCCCCTTGGAGAAGGGCCGAGTCCCGAGGGCCCCCTTGGAGAGGGGCGGAGCCCCAATGGCCCCCTTAGAGAGGGGCGGAGCTCCAAGTGCCCCCTTGGAGAGGGGCCGAGCCCTAAGAGCCTTTTTGGAGAAGGGCCGAGTCCCGAGGGCCCCCTTGGAGAGGGGCGGAGCCCGATGGCCCCCTTGGAGAGGGGCGGAGCTCCAAGAGCCCCTTGGAGAGGGGCCGAGCCCTGAGGGCCCCCTTGGAGAGGGGCCGAGCCCCGAGGGCCCCCTTGGAGAGGAGCGGAGTCCCGAGGGCCCCCTTGGAGAGGGGTGGAGCCCCGTGGGACGCTTTGGAGAGGGGCGAAGCCCCGAGGGCATTTAAGCTAACAAACTCCTCGGCTGTAGAAAAAATATTGAAGCCAACTCGTGTTTTACAGTTTAAAAATCTCGGTCGATCATAAAATTCTCGCTTCGCTCGAATTTTAACATGATCGACCTCGATTTTTAAATCCTCTGTAAAACACTAGTTGCCTTAATAGCTATAATATTGCTAGAATTCAGAAAATTCAGAACTCATGTTTATGCCTCATATTTGGAATACGAAAATATGAAAGAATTTCTTATAAGCTGAAAGATTCAAACTGGCTTAATATGAAAGAATGGCGCTTCTTTCATTCTGCATGTCTTATCCACAAGATTATTTTGAGTAAATCACCGAGTTACTTATACAACAAAATAAAGTTTAGAACCGACGTACATACTTTAAATATAAGATTTAAAGGAACGCTGACTCCACCTGAACATAAGTCAGAATTTTTCAAGCGATCGTTTTCTTACAGAATAACTAAATGCTATAATTCGTTACCAAATGTAGTAAAAGGCTATTGTACGTCAAAATTTAAAAAAGCTATTTTTCAAAATGTTATGGATAAACATCAATGAATTAATTATTAGGGTCAAAATAACACACTTCTTTTTGTTCTTTACCGGGTTAAGTAGGAGAACAGAGGATAGATCTGTTTTTATACAAGTTGAACTTCGCCCAAGACAATATTACGTTTTAATCGACATTTTTTCTGTGTAATTTTGTAATAATTGAATAAAGACCTTTATTATTATTGTTATTATTATTATTAGTATTAATATTTAATCATATAATTCTGTATACTATCTACTTGATGAAATGTAGTGATTCCAATAATGCAATGAAGTTTGTTATGTCATCTACGTAATAGTACGATACATGAAATGAAAATTACGCGCCAACTTGACAACTTTGGCCCGCTCTACAAGTCGTAATTTTAGTCGCATATCAATTTATAATAGGTCAAATTGAAGCCATTTTCAACCTCTACAAGTTTGATAATGGCTATTTTTTCGCTAAATAGAAAGAGAAATGAGACTCAAACCCAGAAGCTCGAAAAAAACTATCGACTCTTTCACGCTCTTCTTTCGCGTTCGATATCTCGACAAATACCGCTCGTACGCGAAAAAGTTATAAAACATAAATTGTAGAGCATTCAAAATTCTAAAAAAGATGTCTGCATTATTTTCATGTAGTGTGAACGGGAACCGATTTATCGCAAAAAAATCAAACGCAATCATTTATCAAGATGGCGGAAATAGCACATAGGAAATTTTGGTCGACAACTTGAAGTTAAGCTTTGATGGACCTCACCAATACCCCAAAAAAGAAATTTCAAATTTCTCTTCACTTTCAAGCAAAAATGACATAGTGACTGGACTATAAGTAAATAAATAAATTCAAAGATAACAATTATACAGGGTGTCCCAAAAAAATGTGACACCGATTTGGCATCGATTCCTTAGATTATAATAAACCGATTAAACCTAATATACCTTAGTACAAAGTCTTTTCAGTAAGAAGGTATAAGAACTTGAAAGTTCAAATCTATATATTTTTTTTATATTAGTTTCCACATAGGTTATCACTGAAGTTGAGCTTTTATCACGATTGAGGATTTAGTTGCTGAGGCCCGTAGGCCCCACAGGAGGGACAAAAAAGAACTTCCAGTGCCGTGGGGTACATTGTTTTTTAAATCGTGAAATTACAACGTTTTAACCAACTTTTGTAGGTTATGTTGACGTCGGTTGACGTTTACCTATCGTCCAGCGGCCTACATAAAGTCGTAAAACAATGGATTACTTCACTGCCCGTTTCTCGTATTTTATTTGACGATTTCGACGTTCTTCACTGCCGATTTAAAAAAAAATTTAATATGAAGAAAGGTCGAATTTCATTTTGGCTAGATTTTGTAATTATATTAGAAAAATAGCACGCTGAATATGTTATAAAAGTAATTTTTCCATGTTCGTAATAAATTAATCCATTCGTTTTGCATCGCTCGCTCGTAAATTAAACGTTGAAAAACTCTTACTTTTCTTAACTTGTAGAACAATGTACTATTAAATACGCCTAACATGAAGCTGAATGAGGAAAATATGTAACTTACCTAAGTATACAGGGTGGCGCATTGGATTTTTTTTAGTTGTTTGACATCAAATTTCTATTTAGATTTTGTAGAACACTACGTGATGATTCAATTGGCGCAACTTGAGTATTTTTTGTTGGCTCAGTTAGAAAATATTTTTTACCCCTATATACGAAAGTAACACTTTTTGTCACCTGTTAGGCCGTTAGGGGTTTCCCAAAAATATACGTTTGGTTCCTTGGTCGGTTTCCAATGGCAGTTGGAGGGAATATAATACATTGACTACCGTTGCCATTAGAGACGGGAGGCAATGTGATTAATAATAAATCAACTAACCTCCTGGTTTTCATATTTAAATATTTTTGAATGCAGCTGAATACAAGAGATTGTCACATCATAAAATGTAAAAGTGTTGAATGTATAACTCTGGACTAAAACGTAAATTCCTCCCTTGCATGATTGCAATTGATTAGGCACTGTTCTCGCTAACGCTGAAGGATTAAATTACATCCGCGGGAGGGAATGATACATTTTACTCCTTAGTAATACAAATAGCTATAAAAAATGTATTAGGTAACTTGAAATTTTAAAGCAAAATATCCATTTGGTGTTGATCAGGGATTGTTGAAAGTTGACAGGTGACTGATAAACCTAGTTGAAAACCGCTGATTGAAATAAGAATTTGTACAGCAGATACAAAAACAGCTACAAACTATGAAAACTAAGAATGTTTTATCTAACGAGATCGTATCGACAATAAACGATGTTACCATTCCAACTACTTAAACTTTTTGAAAACAAAAGACAGGTATATTGACATAATTGAGGATACTTATTCTTTCACAAGTCCAAACACTAACATGTACCTATATTTTACCGATTGTTATAGTAATTGTCCCTTTGTCCCACATTTTAAACCAATGTTTCTGATGAAGCTAACAATGACTTAGCGAAACGTAAGAGATATTTTTAAATAACGATAATTTTAATTGTGTAATGACAAAAACGACAAAATTTTTACTTGCGTTATTAAAAAAATGTAAATTAGGTGATTTTATCTCTAAATCTGTAAAATAGATGTTTTTTGTGAGGAAAGTAGAACCCTTTTGGGTAGTCTTATTTCCGATCCAGTGAACGTCTGTTTTATAATTTCACTTAAAAAAATCTGGTGTGATACACTCACACAACTTCCTTTTACAGTGATCTTATAATTAGTCAAAAATTTCATTTTAAATTTTTAAGCATTTGTGAAAAATTTTCAAAAATTACAAATTCTACAAAAACGGTACAAAATCGAGTGTTAATTGAAGAGACAAATTTTATCTAGAATTTTAAGGTGAATTCAAAAATGTAATAATATACCGGATGTTTTATTTAAAATACGAGTTAATAAAAAAAATAGAAAAAAAAACAAAAGAAACCCACTTTAGAAGTATTCAACTGGAAAATCACCTATCTCACATCAATACACATTAAAAATGTAATAAAAATGTAAAGTTTAAAAAAAATCGTTAGAGCCGTTTTTGAAAAAATCGAAAAAAACTGAAAAATCACAAGAGTAAACACCTACTTCCGGTTATGCGATTTTCTTCAAAAGCTCGTTGTCTCATCTACATAGTACACAAAACTTATATATGAAGTTTCAACGCCATACCTCTTTTCGTTTTTGAGATATTCTGTTCACAGACAGACACACAGACCGACAGACAGACACACAGACAGACAGACCAATGAAAAAATATGTTTTTTGGGATCAGGGGACTCTAAAACGTGAAGATCCGTTGAAAACTCAATTTCGAATTTTTGGGGTGAATCCAATACTTCCTTTATAGTAAAAGGAAGTAAAAATAACCAAACACTAACAAAATGTTCAAACGAGCCGGTACTTCACACCATAAAAAAGTAAATTAAGCGTCCAAAATCCAAACTTAATCGGCGGTCAACAGGACTTTATTTGTTGACTTTGCTAAGTATTGCAAAGACTGCGGTTTGGATTTGCAGCGATTAATAATGGCAAATACGTGATATAAAAATCATTCCTTCTGAAGCGATGATAAGGGAATTTTCAGGCGCAAATCTGACGCATAGTATCCGCGATCAGATTACCGAGTTAAAAACAAACAATAAACCACTATTAAAGTTCGATACCTTCAACAGAATTAAATTGATTCAATAATGTTAACCCTAATATTCCCTCCAAATTGTACGTAAAAACCCTAGAAAAGTAGCTAATCACATTTTACTAAAGTTTGTTGTTAACAGCCTCTTCAGATCCCCTAGAATTAAGAACTTGTCCCCAAATCTGGCAACACTGCTCGTGACGCGTCGTACAAAATGCGATAGTTGCTATTTTCGACTCGCCAGATAAATTAGGCTTCTATTGCGCGGGGAATACCCTATTTCGGTTTGCTTAATATGTAACTTATCTTATTTTTTGCGTTCTGGAGATTTGGCACCCAATCGAGGTCAGTAATTCAGTAATTGAAATACCACAAAGTAATTCAATTACCTCGAGTAATTTAAATTACCACAGTTAATTCAAATACTTTAGAGTAATTTAATTACACAAAAGTAATTGAGTAATTAAATGTAGTAATTAATTACTTTCAAAAAGTAATTTTCAAGTACTTTTTAACAAAAATGGCAATTTCCAACTACAATTACAGCATTTTGAAAAGTAGCTCAATTTCAAGACAAATACACAAAAAGGAATTTAATTAGTAATTTAATTAAAAAGTAATTAATTACTGCCCAGCTCTGCCAGCAGGTGCTCAGACTTGGGACCCTTCAAGGCGGTTAATTCTTAATTATAACACAACATATTTGGAATGGAATGATTCAGGACATGCATTATTTAATTACTAAGGTTGGAACCCCATAGTCTCAGGAAAACTCCAGTAAGATTTTTACTATATTATCATAATAGTAGGTAATTTAGGTTCCTGGTACTCTGCATGCTTATACAGGGTCTGGCAATGAAACGGGACGATTTCGTAAATAATTTTATTGTTGAAAAATTATTCTTCTTTTAATTATTAATACATTAATGGGAAATAAAAGAGTAGCCATTTGATTTACAATGTTAAAAAAATTCTTTTTGAATACTACATCTGTTAAATGTCCTCCGTTGACATTAAATTTATGCATTCTTGGAGTCGAGCCTGAAAGTTTTGCATCACTCTTCGCAGCACATCAACAGGTATTGCTGCAATCTCGTCACGAATTCGTTGTTTGAGGGCCGGGATTATCCTGGGTGGATCAGTTGCCAACACTTTTGTTTTTAGGTAACCCCACCTCTATTTATTCAAAGGCTCGTACTGGGAGAGTTGTTTTGATTGTAGGCTGTTCAGCTTACCCTATTAATAACGGATATTTGTTTTTAAATACTTAAGTTTATAGTACCGATAATGAATAATATATGGAAGGGACTGTTTATAAAATAGTTTTTTTTATTGTTGTTACAGGCCTATACGTATTTCTTTTGTATATAGACTGTAGCTGTGCTAAGCTAAAACTGAAACTATTCGAGTTCGAGTGCGAATCGAGTACCTACCAAGTACCTACCGCCGCCAAGCACCGACGCATTCGAATTCAGCATTCGGATTGGTATTGAAATCACGCCCGGTGAGATTTACAAACACCAATTCGAATCATTCGAATACACTCAAAGAATTTAATGCATTCGAGATCTTGCAAGAATCGAATATTGTAGTAATTTGCAGTCGAATAGTCCCATCACTAGTAAATAGGACGCTTTGTTAAATGTGCCTCCAATCAAGGCCACCTATACCTACCAGGCCTGCTCATTTTGCCATAAATTTACCATAAAAATATAAGTATCATTTAAATGGTTGTGGCAAACATTTTTAGATACCTATCTTCTGTGCGATTTTAGTTTGAGTTATTAAATATTCTATTTAACAAACAGAACTTATAAGGCTTATACGTCGTTTTACAATTTTAACAGAATAATTTAAGAGTGAATAGTAAGCAATTATTTATTTCTTATTTTGTACATAGTTTATAATAATTAGAGTTGATAACAATCAGCTTAAATTAAATAACTGCATCATATTGTTACGTTTTTACGTTCGGGCTATTTAAAAATTATACGACGCTTCTGGTCTTAAACATTTATTTACAAAGATTAATTACGATTATTTACAAACACAAGACTTATGAAGTCAGAACACAAATTACTTATAAACTACAGGCACTATTTCTAACAAGGATGCACTAATTATTTATATACGGCTTAACAGTAATTATTTATATGGTTATACACTCTATTTATTTACACTGGATTAAACATCAATTATTTATGTGGCTTTTTATGTTATACACGCGTTTATTTATGTGGCGGCCTTACGCCTTCGAGTTTGATGAGAACTGCCCTAAATTCAGACGGCCATGTATTTATATTCGCTGGGGAGAGGTTCCAGAAACGCCGCGATATTTCCTCGAAGTTCCAGACACATGCATGACGCACCGCATCGGGGCCGCTCTCGCATCACCTGGAAAATGACTCATCCGTCCGCAGCTGGGTCCAAGGCCGCTTCCCGAAGCTCCGGAACAATGACTCATTCGTCCGCAGCTGGCCCCAAGGTTGTCTCCTGGCGGCTGTGCATCATGCGTTTGCAGCTGCCTGATTTCAAGGTCGTTACAATATGATTACTTTTAATACCTAAATAAATAATATATTAAATAACTACTAGAAACGAATAATAAATAAATACACCCATGTACGTCAAAATTTAGGAGCTAGTATTGGAAATGCCCAACTTGGACGATTCTTAAACATGCAATAATCTGTACGATCAACTGCTTATTGGCTACTGCAGTTTAATGGCTTTCTAATTACGTTTGATGTGCAGTCGTATAATTAGGATTAGCACTGTTAAGTTCAACTGATGTTAAAAAAAACAGTACTTCATTAATCATTACAGGTGTATTTCTCCTACTTTATGTAAGATAAAATGTAGAATTCTTTCAGTTCACTAATTAGTCTTGTAAGTGAAACGTTGTGCAAGTGCAACATTGCGTATATTTTCGTTTTCCACTTCGATTTGCTGGACTGTCTGTAAGGTATGTACCAAACAATATAAAATCTTATTTTAATAACTGTACATATATTCTACATAGATACATATTTTCTAGTACAAAATAATTAATTTGTTTTGTATGATAAAATAAGGATTTTTTTATCGAAATCATATATCTAATACTTACTATATTGCTAGCGGCTATGAGTGGAAAACTCACAAAGGAAGTGAGACAGAGAACCAACTCTTCAATGTATAATGGTGAGCTGTGCACAAGCGCGGCGGCGTCGTCCGTCCAATGGGGAAGTGGTCACGAGACGCGTTATACACTAAGTGCAATTATGTCGGCGCCGAAATGTTCTCGGGCGTTCCGAGGCCCTACTAGCAATATATGTGTATTATATATATGATCGAAATACATAATTACATAAGTTTGAAGTAACATTTGAACATAATTCTGTGTTTTATTAAATTCTGTGAAATGAGCCACAAAAGAAACTTTAATTAATTCAAGTATCTATTTATTTTAGATGCCACACCGTTGTTGTGTACTTGTTTGTAAAACTAATTATTCCAATGAGAAAGGAAAATACGAAACTGTATTTTCGTTCTCCAAAGATGTCGATTTAGCAGATAAATAAACTGGATTTTTTGAATATTAATTGTCAAAAATCAGTTTTAAAACATTTATCATTAGAAAAAAATCTCAGAATTGATGCTAAATGGACAATGTGGAGAGTGTTCCAGCAGTTTTTACAATTTAATAAGTATTTGTTTAAATGCATTGAGTAACATACTCCTAAAGAATTATGCAAAAATGAAAAACGGTAATCTAAATCGGCACATAACTAAAAGAAAAATAGCCAAACTGTCATCAAAATCGTCCAAGTCGGGCATTTCTAATACTATCTCATACATTTTTCGTACGTGGGTATATTATAAACTATGTAAAAAAAAAGAAATAAATAATTGCTTACTATTCACTCTTAAATTATTCTGTTAAAATTGTAAAACGACGTATAAGCATTATAAGTACTGTTTGTTAAATAGAATATTTAATAACTCAGACTAAAGTCGTGCAGAAGATATCTAGAAATGTCTGCCACAACCATTTAAATGATATTTATATCTTTATGGTAAATTTATGGCAAAATTCTGCAAAAAGAGCTGTATTCTAATGGGCATGCTGAACTAGCTTATGACCACTAGTTCGTGGGCGTTCCGACAATGAGCAGGCCTGGTAGGTATAGGTGGCCTTGCCCCAATGGCCAGTTTCAAACTCCTGAACGTCTTTTTTGTATTATCCTTATTTCTAGTCCCAGTGAGATAAAAATGTCCATTAAAATAGTGTGTATGGCAAACATAGAAATGGTATATTACAGGCATTGAGTTGAAACTTTTACAGTAGATTTATTCCATAGGTACCTATAGTTTACTTAGTAGAAAGCATCTTTAAATGCAGGCTGGGTAGTACATATCAAAATTACACTCCAACAATTTTATTCATTGATGATTTTGATACAGGTACATCATATACGTACTGTGAAATCGAAATTATGAAAACAATTAATTAAGGATTCGAATTTGTTGTAAGTTTTTCTAAAGACGCCTCTGAAAGTAGTTCAAGATATTATTTTAGAGAAATTTTGGAAAAATCTGGTATTATAGCAGAAATATGCAAGAGCGAATCAAATTTAGATTTTGCTAAGGTGTGGACAAAGAATAGTAATTTACGTAACAAGTATAGAAAGTGGAGCTTTTCAGTACGAGTGAGATGTTCCCGGAAGAGGCCGTTAGGCCGAGTCCGGAATTTCGAGACGAGTATGGAAAAGCCACTTTCATACGAGTTTCGTACAATATTTTTTCGTACACTAGCATACAACACGGAATACTAAATTTATCCTCGTATATAGCAAATAAGTAGAGTAATATTAATGTAATGTAATATTATATGTGTTGTAACTAAGGAAACGTACGGCAAAGTGCTATTTTGCCGTACGAATACCGCAAAATACTACTTTGCCGAACGAATACCGCAAAGTGCAACTTTCTGATTAATAAATTGTACGGCAAAGTAGCTCTTTCAATGCTAGTGTACGAAAAAGATTATTTAGAAATCTAAAACAGTCGTAAGAAGAATATTTAGTAGTTTTAGCAAGTAGCATCTTTAACAACACAATGTATTATATTTCTTATTTTTTTATATTGTGTAGGTGTAGGTTCTTCTTTAAAATTCATGAATAAATTTTAAAATATCTCAAAAACATTATGAAATATCACAGTTGGCACCACAGAAAATATCATAATTATACCACTACCTAATAGCAAATAGGTACCAAGGATGTCACTATTAAAACCAAAGTGTATCACAATTAAACTTACTAAACACAATTCCTTCCAGACGCACAAGAGGTGTTACCGACTATTTGTCATGGTGCAATATTCTTTTCATTGATGACTACAAAACTATAGCATTAAGTAACGTCGGCGCGAATGATCTAGAATGTTCTCTGCTACTAATAAAGAGAAACAGATGCAACCACAATTTTATATCATTTCAGTGGATTGCTTCATACGGACATGATGTCAGGGATAAGATTCCTGGGCCGAACTGCATGTTACAATTACCGTAGTGCACTATAACTTGAATATGATGAACTATTTCTAAATTTTTATAAGATTGATATAATATGTCAATGAAATGAGCAATACTATGTTTTTTAATAAATCCATAGCTGATTCAGACCGCCATATAAAAAAAATGTAACACTGAAATCAGGTGTGCAAGTGAAATTTTAAATGAGATTTATCAGAAGTGATATAGTAAATATTTCAGTAAGTTGAAAACCCAGATCAAATTTGAAAATAAAATAATTCAAGCAAGTTAGTCATGCAATTTGATGGAAATTAAATACAATTAAAAATTTTTTTTTAATTTCCTTGTTATATATTATTTCATTTACATTTACATATTTATACAGAATTTATCAATGTGCAAGAAGATAGTGGGATAGAATCGATAGGTGATGGCCAATCCACCACAGATGAATGTAATGTGTACGCCTCATCTCAATATTGTGACCTGGTCAGGGTAAATTATTTTTAATTACTTTTAGGAAGTACTTAGTTGTTTATCACTTTTCTCATAGGAAGTTATGGATATGGAAAACGAAAGCTACTTTTCTCCTGATAGCAAACTTGATCTACAGGCTTTGCCTACTAGAGACTATTTGGAAGAAACGGTTATTCCAATTTTAACAGAAGGCCTGCAGTATATAGCTAGAGAACGCCCACCCGAACCGATAAGTGCTTTATGTGTATATCTTCTTAAATTTAAATCACAGTATGAAAGTTTTTGTAATACGGAACCAGAGGAAATGCAAAGCAGTGATGAAACCGTGAATAATACCGAATCTTGAAATTTATATATTTCTTTGCATATTGTATAAAGATTATTAATAAAACATATTTTTTTAAAGTAGGTATGGTAATTGGCTGAAAATGTATGCAACATAAAATGTTAAACAGTTTTTAGAAACTATTTACAGCTAACAATCGCAAACAAATACAATTCAAAATGCATCAAAAATAATTACAATTGATAACATTTTTAAATGCCCTAAAAGTAGATGTAATAATTCTAATATAAGTTTACATTTTTCATAAACCTACTGAAAATTACAATAGTATGCTAATTAATTACACACCAGCTAACTTTAGTAAGATAATGAAGATGATTAAAATTATTTAAACAAAATGAATCTTATGAAATGATGATCTACATAGTACATAGCTGTGGTGAGACTTTAACGGGCACATGATGGTTTTTCCAATGGTGAGTCTGCATTGTAAGCGCAAATGCATCTGCGACTTCCACCGCCATTAGGTAAACATATATGATTGGCAGAACACTGATTTCTGTAGTACTGACATACATTACTCAAGCCAAGACAACGTTCTGGTACTGCTACTAAACCATATAATTTATTGGTACCACCCAAAGGAACATCAAGAGCTGGAAGACGTTGCAAGGTACGTTTGTCAACACGTTCAATCTTTTTACTGAAAATGAAGGTGTAATAGGTTTACTTAAACAATAGAATGAATTTACTAACATAATCCAATCAGACCAATATATATGTTCATCTGTAACAGCAATACCAAAAGGATATGTGCAGTTTGTAGCAATAGTTTCCTTGTACCGTGAATCTATATCCAAGCACTCGATAGTTTTAGTACCCGCGTCTGCATAACACAATCTCTCTGTGTCAAAATCTATCACCAATGAATTGGGTAGCTGTACATTTTCACCTTGAAGGAATATTTCCCTGCCTGTTCCATCAGCATTTGCCCATTCGATTTTTGGATTTTTTCTGTCCCAGTCAGTCCAAAATATTTTTCTAAAATATAACAAATGTGTGCTTAGCATAAGAAGTATAACTTTCTATTTACATACCCTCTTTGAGGATGAACTGCAATTCCTCTAGGATTTACTAAATTAGTATCAAATAGTGTCGTTCTCAATTTGGTTTCAAGGTTAGCTACTTCGATGGTATCTTTAGTTGAATCGGTCCAATAAATATTCCTAGAAATCCAGTCAATACTCAAGCCTTCTGGTGAACCAATACCTGTAAATAGAAATATTATACATCAAAGTCACTTAAAATGTTTTTGTTAAACAAATACCATTTGTAATAAAATCATCAACATCACTGCCGTTGTATGTGGAGCTTTTGATAACACGTCCAGTAATGTCACTCCAGTATACTCTCCCTACTAAACAATCAATGTCTAATCCCACTGCAGTTTGGAATTCATTAATATGAGTTAATTTTGCCAAATTCTTCTGAGATGCATCAAAGGGTATGCGAAGGGTGGCTTTCCCTTGATTCAGTAACAAGAAGTTGCCGCCATGCGCAGGACTTTCCTTGCAAACGGTGCCATTTCCTATAAAGCCCGGCTGGCATTGGCAAACATATTTACGTTCTGCGTCAGCTACACAAATAGCACGAGGATCGCAAATATATGGATCAACATGACAATTCCTTTCGACCTGGCAGTTAAAACCATCTCCAAGGAATCCTTCGTTACATTTGCACTGATAATTATTTTGTTCTTGATCGAAAACACAGGCGGCATGAACAGCACAATTATTTACAACAGAACAATCGACTGATTGGGGTTTGCATTCTGCTATTCCGTCTCCTTCGTAATCTGGCTTACATTTACAATAATATGTTTGATACAAATCATCGTATAAGCAATCTGCATTTTCTGCACATGTTCCTCCTCCACAAGTTCCTGCTGACAGTACACACTGCTGTTGCGAATCGCGGGCCAGCCCTTCCTTGCAGACGCACTCATAACCCTGAGCTGAGCTGGTATACAAGCAGTGTTCGTTCGGTGGACAATCTTCATTTGAAGAACAACCAGCTAAAAGTAATATTTTCATAAATAATATACTTTAATAAATTAAATATGGATAAGCCCCAAACCATTTCATTTGGCTTAATTTGTATATACTGTCATGATTTTGGAGTAAGGGGTTAATATTAAAAGGATATCAAAGTTATTAAAAATGGTTTTGGTAAAATAATGAAATAGAATTTAAAATTCAATTGAATGATGCAATATTAGAAACAGAAAGATTCTAAAATAATTTAATTAGGAAGATTGAATATCAAATTCCTATTCAAGAAATATCATTCAATATATTGTGTATGAAATAAATATGATACATATTGTAACGACCTTGGGATCAGGCCGTTGCAGACGCGTGAATCAGTGGCCCGAATATTCGAGAAACGACGGATGAGTCAGCGGCCTCGGTGATTAATACGCGTGACACGTCAGAGTTGCCAGAAGGAACTATCCGGCAATATAAATACGCGCCCGCAGGAATAGCGAGCAATTCTCATCCAACTCGAAACGCGTAGAGATGCAATATAAATCAACCCCTGTGTACATAAATCTAGTGAGATAAATAATGCGCATAAAATAAATATATCCATATAAATCATTAATGTTAAGTAGTGTATAAATAAATAAAGTATATCTGTTGTTAGAAATAGTTCCTGATTAGTTTATAAATATTTGTGTTCCACGTTTAATAGTTGCTTTGTAAATAGTTAAGATAAAATAAATGCTATGTCCAAGAAGTGTGGTATAATTTTTAAATAGTCCGAAAAGTAAAACGTAACAATATTATTTCCAGTGTTGAAATGTAAAAATAATGCTGAAACAATATCACTAAGGAGATTTATTAATTAATTTATGTACAAAATAATTTTGAGTTCAAAAAAATGTAAAACGGTTGTAAGCGGCTGAAAATTCTGAATAAAACCCTTTATTAAAAGAGTTTAAATCTATTTTGTATGTGAAGGGTTGTATATGACATTAAAATTATCGAGGAAAGAAAAAAAATGTATTCTTAACAATAATTTGATATGGAGGAGAATAAAAATGGTGAGAGCACCATGTATTAAACAATAATAATCTACAGAAGCAAATTCTGGAGCCAGGATGCGGAACTAAGTTTATTATCAATTAATTACATCATATGAATTGGATAGCAGAGGCTGGTATTACTGGAAGTAGCTTATATCAAGTTTGATAGCAGAGGGAACATCTTATGGTGTGCATAAAGGGGTTTTCATCTACTGGAATTGTACTTTGCAAAGCTTGTTATTGAAGTGACATTTTCTTGGTAATTTGTATCTAGTCAAGGTTCGTAGTACTGGGTGGTCAGAAGAGTGTACATTTTGCAAGGAAGACGTGGATGGCCGTAGCTTCTGGTTAATATTGACGGTTCTGTTGGAGGAGATAGCAGGTGTCTTGTCGTGTTTGGCTGAAAGATCCTTGCTCTTCTTGGTAGTTGAGTACATAATAGGATTTGTGTGGACATTAGGAGACTTCTGTGAGTGTCCTGGATACGATTTGAATTGATAAAGGAGCATATTAGAGTCAGTGAGCTCTGCAGGTATTTATAGAATAAACTGAAAGTAAAACATAGAAAGAGTAATATGTGATAATTATAAAAGGGATTACTATTTAATGTTTGGTTGTTAATGACTGGTAGGTATTTGTAATTGATTTCATACTTGAATAATTTAAGGTGACAGGGACAGACATTCAAATTGTCACATAATTTCGAAATTGGTTTTCATTAAACAAAACGGATACGAATTTTTCATAAATTAAAACAGTCTTGATTATGCGTGAATCCGACCTGAGCTTTCTTTTAGGAGTAAATGTTTCTACCTGAGCTAGTTATATTATTTAATAACATTGATAATTCATAATTTGTAAAAGGGTAAATGAATTATCTAAATTCAATTTCAAAATAGAATTGATTAAAAATAAACTAAAGTATAAGAAAGCCAAACGTAATTGTTATAATATAAAACCACTTATAAATACTACCTATTGCATTATAGTCAATTATAACATAAATGATGCAGACAACGTGGGGCTCATTATGATTGTGGGACAAAAAATTAATATAAATAAAGCACGTTGGTTATAATATTTTTAACAACATGCAGCACTAATTGTTAGAAATTTTAGTTTACACATTACATGTAAAATGAGTAAAATAAAAATATCTCAAAAGAGAAAAAGACACAAAGAAAATATGAAAGAAAAAGTCAAGGAGACATATAAAAACTAAACTTGAAAAACTAGAAAAAATGTCAACAAATAAATGCAAAAGAAGGAGAAGACACAGAACTAAGAGAAAGATGAACACAATATTTAAGAGACATGCTAAATAGAGAAGAGGGTGTGGAAGATAGCAGAGAGGACCAGTTAACAAACCACTAAGCGCCAAATCAAATGGAGAATGAACATAAAATAAAAGAATCACTATGAAATCAATGAAATACCAAACTAATTAAAAAATTGAAGTCTTGGTGAGAATGACAAAATTAGAAATGATCAAATATGAAATGATTATTCGATAGATTTGGGTAAGATAATAAAGAAATGGCTGAATATACACATTGGTTGATATCAAAATGGTTTCCAAAGTAACAGATAAGTGATAGATTCACAAGAAATCGAACATCTAACAGCAAAAACAGAGGAAAGGAAATTGATAAAGATAAGGAAGTGGACCATTTTGATTATCTAAGTACTCTTATAAAGTCATAAATACTGACAGTGAACTAATGACAAACAGAAATAATAAACAAAATAATAGTGCAATTCAGTAATAAGAGTTCTTAAATTAAAATAGGAAAGTCAGTGATCAGACTAACTGTATTATACAATATGCACCCAAAATATGAACAACAAATGTATAATACCAAAAATACAAGTATGGGAAGAAAGATACTAAGACGAATCTTTAGTGGATTAAATATAAACCAAGTATGAATGGCAAGAACAAATCAAAAAATATCTGTATGTTTAAAGAAACAAACGGTTTGGACATACACCGGGTGACAATGAGATCAGGGCCATGCTTATATCTCCCTTATTTATGAATAGATTTGGATAAAATTTGATACGTGGATACTAGACATAATTTCTGATTGACCGATGGATATAGTTAAAATGGTGAACTTCCAGTTTCACCGGAAGTGCCATTAACTTTGATTTTTTAAATGGATCACCCTACACATTTTAGGTTCTTTTGGAATGTACAGCTCAAATTACATACGATACGTTTGCTAATTTTTCATTTTTCTAAACAAAACATTCTTTTTTTCAAATTTTTTTTTCAGAGAAGGTCGTGATTGGAGAAAATGTGTTCTAAATTCTACATATTTTATTAATTTGATCCATAACGAATCTTCCATGAAGGAATAAAATTTGCTAAACGTGTTTTTCGAGAAATATTCAGTTTTTTTAAATGGCACCTACCAAGGGCCATCTTGTCATTAGATAGAAAATCATACGACACTCATTAATGAAAAATAGAAAAATTAGTTCTTGAGCTGTAACCCAGACAACAACAAAATTTCTTGGAAATTTTTCGTAGGTAGACCAACCTAACTGTAAGGGTTTGTGTAGTTACGATTTTCTTACCGAATCTGCATTCGAACATTAATTCATATCCGGAAATTACTTTTCGTGCATTCCAACGACGTTGTTGGAATGCACTCAAAAAAAATTCCGGAAAGAATTTATGCCCTTGTGAGATTATTTGTGAAAATTTAATTACCAATCTAACGATATGCATCATGTACCACTTTATCTTTATATAAAAAGGAAAAATGTTTAATTAATACATTTTAAAAATATTTTTGGGAAATACCTAAGCAAATTTGGCAACACTGCCGTATATAATTTGAGTCGTACATTCCGAAAAACATAAAATATACACAACAACCCATTTAAAAAATTAAAGTTAATGACATTTCCGATGAAACCGGAAGTCGGCCATTTCAATTATATCTAAAGTACGTTTTGTTTCTATAATAACTGTCAAAGTGTTACAATGTTGATAGACATGTGATTAAAACGCTAGGAAATTTTTATACCTCGTGTTGGTAGAACTTTTTCAAAATTATGGTTATGTGTCAATTTTGAATGTCAAAGTTTCTTAATTTGAACTCTTGACAAATTTCTTTTTTTAACATGAAATCATCATCGTCATCAATAAAATCGGATAAAAAAAGAAAACCAAGAAATATTTTAAATGCAAAAATGAAGCAAGCGATATTAAATTATGACATATCTGTCAAAATGACAATAATTTTTTTTAGTGGAAGAAAAGAACTAAAAATCTATGTACCAACATCATTAAAACTAGGGACTTTGCAGGAATGCAACTTATCCCCTAGAAAGTTGACCTTGAAAATTATTATAGAACAAAAATGTACTATATCTCTCAATTCAAAATTATGTTTATTATCCTTGTAACAAATTTCATTCAAATCCATTCATAAGTAAAGGAGATAGAGAAATGGCCCTGATCTCATTGTCACCTGGTATACTTACCAATTTTACCTGGAGCAATAATTATGAAAAGAATCACAGAAGAGACTTTAACAAATAGACAACGAAGAAGAAGATCAAGGAATGTGTGCAAGATATAAGTTTGAAAAGATTCAAGTAGACTAGAAAGTAAAAAGTGGAAGGTAAATAGTCATGGAAAAAGCCTTTATTGGGCCTTCAAGAATGATACACATAATATTATAAGCTGATGATCTGAGACTGTAGTAATGGCTATTAAAGATGCAAGTGTAAAAAGTGAGTGTTGAATGGGGTTCATGGGGCTGATTTCAGCTTTTAGTTTTGTTTACTTAACAACTTTTCCCGCTTACAAAATAAAATCTTACTTTTAGCACGTATAAACATCTGTTTAATTCTTTTCCATAAAATAAAACATACTTTGCATGTTGCTCGTAGTTTTTAGTGTAAAAACTATAACAATTTTCCCAAGAATACAGTTCAACAATAAAGACTATACAGATACTTTGTTTGTTTATGACTTTTGCAATGGTAATGCTATATTTTCCGATGTATTTCAAAGACTCCGACAATGCAGAACTGGTAATTGTCATAATGGTGACAGAAATCTATGATATAATGCTGCAAGAGAACAATGGCTTGGAATACCATAAGGATGCCAAATGAATTGAAAAGGAATATTATAATCACCATACATAAAAAAAGAAAAACAACAGAATGTGCAAATTACCAAGCAATCTGTCTCTCACAAGTAACACGAAAAGATTTCTAAAGAGTGATAGAAAGAAGAATCAGGCAAGAAGGTGCACAGCAACCACAGGAATAGCAGGCAATGCACAGGAGAGAAAGGCAAGCTCAAGATCATATTTTTGCACTAAGAGTATCTATTGAACAGACCCTGGATAGAGGGAGAATACTGTTTTCAGCTTTCCTAGATCTAAAACAGGCTGTTAATATAGTGCCAAAATCTAAACTATGGAGCGCACTGACAAAAGTAGGAGTATCACACCAAGTTGGAAAAGATTTGAAAGCTATACATAGGTACAAAAGCTGAAATAAGAATCAATGGTGTGAAATGAGAGAAATGCATAATGGAGAAAGGAATAAAGCAAGGGAATAGGTTAGGCTCACACCAAAGGCACATGTAGAAAACTAGAAACTGAATTCAATATACCTACAAAGTTTTAGCTGTTACAGATGACATAGTGATCGTAGCTGAAAACCTGAGAGACTTGCAACAATCCCTGGATACATGAGCAATAGAAATAGAAAATGAGGATATGGAATTCAATATTAGTGTAATTTCCGGTGCAAACGTCACATTTCTGTAAAGGTACGGACTTGTGTGTAAATCTAATCCATAGTATACATGTAACAGACGACAGAATTGCAGTTGTATAAATATTTGTTAAAACAGTCGACTGAGAAGTGTTTAGGTAGCTGGGTGTGTTAAGAAAAGCGCAGTACCTACTCACTGTGCGTGCATTGGTGTGGGACAACCGAAGATATTTATTGAATTGCGCTTTGTGCTAATTGTTTTAATAACTATATCAACACAATTTTAGTCACCCAAGTTCTGAAAATGGACCCTAAAGAAGCAGCACGGCTTTTAAGAATTTGGGAGGAATTAGGAGAGGATAACGGAATGAAACCAAACAGAACTGCCAATATTAGATGGGTAAGGAAGAAAGCAATGTGGATTCTGTTGAAAACCATCTCGATTATCTGACCAAATCTGAAACATCTGCCGGGGATTTGGATACTAATTCTGTGGTTACCACCTGTTGTGAAAAAAAAGACAGCCATAATTACATAGGGAAAGACGGGAAAACCATTTAGAAAGTTCAGAGTAAGAAAAATTGCCAAAGGATGCTAAAGGTCCTTACAACACATGGGGTTTATTTTTTACTGAAATAGTATATTGTATGTTAAGAGCTGAAAGGGCATTCTTGCCACTTGCGCATGAATATTGCTGGTTGAGGCATAGCCGAAACCAACAATCATGCAAAAGCAGCAAGCGCACTTTTAGCTCGAAACATACAAACTATTTTTTCGACGACTGAGCATATTATTACGTTGAAAATAATCATATTTCATTTTATTGAAAAAATTAATTGACAATCAACTTAAAATTACTCGCATAGTCTATGCCACTTAAACAAATGACGGGCGTTGTCAAGGAAACATTCGGACGTGCCCACCTATTTTGCTTACGCGGAAACCCAAAACGCTCGGCGAGAGGCAAAGTGATGAAAACGCACGCTCAGCGGCGAATGTCAACTTTCTGTTGTCAAATGACAGTTAGAGAAATTTACTTTCGATGTGAGTCGTCGAAAAAACTAGCAGAAATTGTAAATTGCACTAACATGTATTTGAAGAATTTCGAACAAATTATGCATGTGAATGAGAGATAGTGGTCACTAGAGACCTTAAGATAAGAGGTGGGACACGTGGAATCAGTTTCCATAGATTAATTAATGAATTTCTATGTTTTAGAAAAAAATCTTTCAAAATGGTGTCATTGCCGAACTGACATTTATTTAACATGACAAATTTTGAAATGTCACATAATGATAGTTATTTATTAAACAAATATGGAATGTACAATATTACCCACGAAAGAAAAAGTTTAGCCCCGACTTCGAAGAACGAAAGATTTTCTTGAATCGGTAAGGAGTATTCCACACGAGTACAATATCCAACATCCGGTTCTTCACTCTAAATACTTTAATTGTTGCAATTCACAAATTATTTCACACATATAGGTTTCCAAGAACCCATAGAAAAAAATTGAATGGGCTATGTTACATTGTTTCAATAAATTTTTCCAAAAACGTTCCCTTCAAGCTCTGTTTGTCGTGTGTATTTTCAATGGAAGTTCCGACTAGTTGTTCTGTGGTTCCGCCTTCTATTGCTCTTGACGCCCAAGAGGCATGTTTGAATTTACTATGGACAAGATCAGAAGATGTATACAACAAAGAATTTGTTTCAATCAATGAAGAGCTGCAAAAAGGGTGGTGATCATAAATGAAGATATGCTACTCTCCTACTTCCTAAATGCCCGAAAAAAATGTGCATCGTCTTAGTTGTGGAAGAAATATTCAATGTTGAAATCAATGCTAAATGTACCTACATAAGAATATTTTAATTTACCTACTAAAATTACAAATTAAAAAAATTGGAACCACTACCAATGGTTGAAGATACGGACGAACCAGTTCAAGATAGAGAAAGATCTAAGTGCAGATACTGTATACGTAAAAAATAAGAAGTATTAAATACTCTAAAGTCAAAAACCGATTTGCAGAGAGCACACCATGTATTTTATATTCAGTGTGTGCAGTATGATGGTGCCTAACTATGTTACTGTAAAGCAGGGATGAGCAACCTTTTTTTTACAACGGGCCAGCTACAAATTTAAAAATGTTGTGCGGGCCACATGTAAGAAACTTATGATAATACAAACACTGAATGATGAACTTAAATTATCTTTTTATTAACAAAATAAACCTAGTATAAAAAATTACAGAAATAAAACACTCATTTATAGAAATACTAAAAAAAAAATCTGGTGTGATACACTCACACAACTTCCTTTTACAGTGATCTTATAATTAGTCAAAAATTTTATTTTTAATTTTTAACCATTTGTTAAAAATTTTCAAAAATTACAAATTCTACAAAAACGGTACAAAATCGAGTGTTAGTTGAAGAGACAAATTTTCTCTAGAATTTTAAGGTGAATTCAAAAATGTAATAATATACCGGGTGTTTTATTTAAAATAGGAGTTAATAAAAAAAATAGAAAAAAAAACAAAAGAAACCCACTTTAGAAGTATTCAACTGGAAAATCACCTATCTCACATCAATACACATTAAAAATGTAAGAAAAATGTAAAGTTTAAAAAAAATCGTTAGAGCCGTTTTTGAAAAAATCGAAAAAAACTGAAAAATCACAAGAGTAAACACCTACTTCCGGTTATGCGATTTTCTTCAAAAACTTGCTGTCTCATCTACATAGTACACAAAACTTATATATGAAGTTTCAATGCCATACCTCTTTTCGTTTTTGAGATATTCTGTTCACAGACAGACACACAGACACACAGACAGACAGACAGACAGACCAATGAAAAAAAATATGTTTTTTGGGATCAGGGGACTCTAAAACGTGAAGATCTGTTGAAAACTCAATTTCGAATTTTTGGGGTGAATCCAATACTTCCTTTATAGTAGTAAAAGGAAGTAAAAATGGCGAAAGATATATGTGGAAAAGATTATTTAATATAGGAGTTTTTAAAAGTCAAAATGAAGAATCTTTGAAGGGCCGCACGAGAAAGAGTGGCGGGCCGCGGGTTGCTCATCGCTGCTATAAAGGATTTTGATAATCGTATTTAGAACTTCTCTTTGCTTTTTGTTTTTTAAAATTAAACAGTTAATTTCCAGTTTGTAACTGTAAACTCAACATGTTACCATTGTTATCTCATAATTTTGTTTTTGTTTATATTGTAATTTTTTCTTTAATTACCAAATAAACAAATAATCTTAACAGATGAGGTGAATGCAAGTAAGTAAGGGTGTTACAGATTGCAGCGAGGGTAATGCAAGGTTAATGAAAAAGAACTAGAATTTGTAAGAAGCTATGAATACTTGGTAACAAGAATTAATAAAAATTGCATGAAAGAACAAGACATTTTAAGCAGGATAGGAAAAACCAGCAAAGTGTACTATGAGATGCACAAGATGTCATAAGTAAGCACAAAAGCCAAGCTACAGGTATATAACAACTACTTATGCCGTGGACAGTTGGACGATGCAAGAAAAATTAAAATTACTGCGATGGTAATAAGGTATCTGAGGACCACAATTAGAAAAACACGAAGAAATAGAGAGAGAAGCAACACAATAAAAGAATAATTAGAAGTAAAAGTTATATAATATAAATAAATGAAAGTCCAAATACCAAAAAAAAATGTTAGAAGCCAGACCGCAAGGCAAAATAAAACAGGGAAGGCCAAGAATTCAATGAGAAAAAAAATAGGAAGAATGTCAGAGAATAGAGGAAAGAACAACAGAGAGTTTAGAAGAATAGCCGCAGATAAAGGAGAATATAAAAAACGAATCCTACGCTTTAGAGCAAGTACAGGTTACAGAATCTAGATTGAGACGCGGTGAAAATCGGAACTAATGTTAGAATCTAGTAATTTCCAAATTTCGTGTTGGTAACATTTTTACATCTATCATATTGACATTAAATTGTTAACCTTATTTAAGCTAAATGACACAATAAATCAGAGGCGTACGCAACATTGCGATATGGTGTATTATCAGTTCTTGAATGTTAAAAGGATTGCAGAAATAATGGTGTTAAGTTGAACAACCAGGCTCTACTAAACCTTCTATCCTAGCAACAGCAATTTTCACACTTTAAAACACAAAGAATCTGTCATATGACGTTAGTCACTGCGCAAATGAAATCTCTCTACCCACCGTTACTGATTACATGTCATTTAAAATCTAACCGAACTTTGTATGTTTGAAAACTTTCCACATATTGCCAATTCATCGAATATGATCACAACGCCTTTCATGACCTACCTTGAGACTCAATCTAGTTTCTGTGACCTGTAGTTAAACGAGAAAGAAGAAGAAGATATTATATATGAACATTTTTCGATGTATTGCTGGATTTATAAGTATTCTTCTTATGACTACAGCTGTTAGAGGAAGTTTATGTGTTTTTGCGAAAGGAGAATAATTTAGAATGTTTGCCTACATTTAAAATTTTATTAGGGTTTCTGTGGAAACAAAAGTAAATTTCCTTATAGAGTTAAAACAATTATTTACGAGTGTTTTGATTTAAACCGGCAGTAATGATTTAAAAGGATAGCTAAATAAAATCGATAAATAAGCCATTGCTTAGTATGCCTAATAGCTATTTATATACCTAGGGAGGAAATGAACCTTTACTCCTGTGATATAATATGTAGGTATAATTTTTATTCAAACGTTTTTTCGTGCGAAAATTCAAAAATTTTGCCTTAGGAAATCGTTATAGTGACTCTAGATTTCTCAAGTGTCATTTTGTCTAATTTTCAAATCAAGATAATGTTGTAGAGCTTTGGTGCGGTATCCATGTTGATATAAACACAAATGCAGAAGGTAAAAAAGACAAATGTAGGAGGTAATAGTTATTAACATATCTAGGAATGTTATGAGTATCATAACTGCTGCAGATTTTGTTTTGAAATCGAAGCTCGTAGAGTGAGGATTTTAAGACGTCTAAAGGCTACTAAGATTCATAACATCTGTGGTTTGTTCAACAGTTTATCGGTTGCAGTATAGTAATGGTTGCCATGTACGGTAAAGAACTGTTACCGTACAGATACCGTTATGAGGTTATGACTTAGTTACCAGCCTACTTTTGTGTATGTAAACAAAGGCTTAATATCCTGAAACTGATATTATCTTCTGCACCGGGAGTTATTAAAAATTACCTACTGCTAGTTGGAAATTGACAGTTTTGTTTCCTAAAATTAAAGCGCAAATGCCGATTTTCTATACAGTGAGAAGAAAAAATTGATTTGATATTAAGATATAAAAAAAACATTGAACAATAATACAGTTGTGGCTTTTCATTTCCTAAATATAAAAAAAAATTGTGTTGCAAGTTCTGTGTATGAGTTATGCTGGTTGCATATACTGCAGTGACTACCGAAGTTCAAAGTTTAAACAATAAAGTTAATTGAAACTGGACTCTTGTTATCATGACAGGGGCAAACGTATTTTTTTCCAGTGTACCGCACTACTACTAATCCAGAGCTAAATTGTATCAAATAATATAATTCACAGTTCGAATTGGCTTTCCTACCTAAATGGCACTCTTTTCCATTTCCTTCATAGCCAGGATCACAAACACAAACTGATCGTCCTGCAGTTTCACTGTAAGTGCATGTAGCATGAATATCACAAACATTGGACTGTACACACGGTACTTCAGATTCTCTACAGTCATAGCCATCACCTTCAAATCCTACATTGCATATGCATTGATAACTATTAACACTGAGCTCAAAAATACATTGAGCATTCCGATGGCAGTTGTTGATGTAGTTGCAAGAAACTAAAAAATCAAAAACAGAAAATTAATTAGCTCTAGATAGTAAATGTTATTTACTATTAAAACCAGAGAAACCCATTGTTTCTAAAGTAACTCCTGCATGGGGTTCACAAGAGTTTTTATTTTCATTTAAGTTGTAACCCCGTGGACAAAAGCACACTGAGTTGAAACACTGAGCTTCTGGTCGTGAAACTGTGAAATAAACATGTTCTATCGCCATAGATTAATAGGACGAACTGTTACTTACCTTGCTCTGGTTCTGTTTCAGTTTCAGGCGTGGTGTAATCATATGTAGTTGTTTCTACATTTATAATACAGTAATTTGTTTCCTCTTGTCTTTCATATCCTTCAGGGCACCAACAAACACCAAGCAAACAACGTGCTGTTACTGGTGTTATTGGTTCGTCTGTTGTAGTTGGTTTGTCGCTGTCTTCCACACAGTAGTATCCGTCACCAACAAAACCAGGTAAGCAGGCACATGCATAACTATTTGTTTGAGGATTTATCGTGCAAATACCATATGGTGAGCAATTATTAGCTATGTGACAACTTCGACCTGTGACTGGAGTACATTCTTGGCCATTGCGAGTGAAGCCCGCAATGCACTGGCATGTTGCTAACCCATTTTCTACACACTCGGAATTTTCTGGGCACTCAACGTTGCGACAGGTTAGAGCATTTTCACAAAAACGACCATTTCCTTCAAAACCAGGATTACATGTGCAGGTGTAACTTCCAATTTCGTTTATACATTGTGCGTTATAATCACAATCATGCAATCCAGTTTGACACTCGTTTACATCTTGACAATCTGCTTCTGCATTATCTTTATAGATGTACTGATATCCTGGGTTGCAAACACATCGATAGGAGTCATTTTCAACCACACAGGAGCTATGAGGGCCACATGTTGCTCTGCCTGCATGGCATGGATCAATTTCTGCAATATAAGATAGGGTTAGTGAGAAAAAATTGAACGTAAGAGTTTTCTTACCTCCAATAGGTCCAACTTTATTGCTAAGTCCAAATCTCACAATTTGTTCTCTAGCTTCATAGCTAATGAAGTTTTTCCCCACTTTAACTCGCCACGTCACTCCTGTTGGAACTGCTTCGAATTTACAGTAGTCAAAGACAATTGATTGGTCAACAGTGTATCGCACTGTTATTTCGTTTCCATCTAAGTTAGTGTACGTAAATGATCTGGTTGATGATGACTGTACAGTTCCAGGAGCTGTAAGTGTGTATTGTTCTTCATAGTCGGCAACATTCACTTTAGAATCAGGCGGTATGTGGGGAATACTCCCATGAATATCAGCATCCAATCGTAGTTGATCAAAAACATCCAGCCCCAGATACTTGTGTCTGATTGTAATTTTCTGGTTTGTGTCGGTAAAAAGCAGTGTTGCTGTATGGTTAAAAATACCTCCAGTTAATTGAAAGCCATTAACTGCATCAGCGACAGGTTTAGCAAATACCCATCCCAGAACGCCTCCCAGTATTTGCAATGACTGAACGTCAAAACTTATAGATTCAGGAATCTTTGAAATTGCTGTGTATGCTCTACCATCTGTCATTACAATGTACGACTGTAGATCTAAATTTTGCAGTTTTTCATCATTGATTGCTCCATTAACTTTTCCATTTACACGAATAGGCACATCTGAAATTATATACTACTGCAGTATACCATTGAAGACAGTTGAGAATATTTTCCAAGTCAGTGACATGCAAACTAGGAGTCGCAACCCCATTTGCGGCTGTGAAGTAGTTTGCTGGGGCCGTTGGGTGTATGAAAGAATGTGAGAAAGATGAGTTCTCAAATGTATCAGAATAGTAAATGTTTAATTTAATTCTGAAAATAAAGTTATGTTTTCCAATAATTATTGATAACTTAATTTAAACTCACTTTTCGCACGCCCTAATGTTTTTTATTTTTATTCAATTCTATGATTGTGTGAAGGTTTTATGCAGTCATGGTTACTCATTTAAACTGAGATTAAGATCTATAGAGCCAAACATAATCAAACTTATAAATAAAAACCCGGTTGATAAGTCACACTAAACTTTTGTTTTAATATCATGACCATACCATAGACTGCAGCTTTAGGTTTTTATTAGTTTGTTTCTATATATAAATGGTCCAAGTAACACCCTGCAGCAATATTTTTCATAAATGTGTACATCGATTAAATCAAATCACCTTCTGCATATAGGGTTGCCAACTGTCGAATATAAAATCAAAGGACAAGCCAGCGCTGCAGACAATTCGCAGAAGGCGGAAATTTTTTTGGATGCCACACCAAAAAACCATTTTTGGTCTATCAAAAATATTTTTGGTGCATTCACCAAAATAATACTAATATAAAATATAAGAAAATTTATTCTATTTTTAATATAATAATATGCATGTAAGTAGATATAAAATCATATTAAAAAAGCTAGTATTTATTAAATTAAAAGCATAAACTTATGTCTGTCCTGTTTAACAAACACAATAAAACAAATAAAAAACTAAAACATAAACCAAAAACCAAACAGTTATTCTAGTCGAGTGCATACTTAAAAATAGAAACATGATTTGATTTATAATAATTATAATACGTAACACATTAGTTAGTATGTAGATACAAAACAAGTTACAGAACAAAAATAAAACCAATTTTTTGGACCAGTGAATTTTTTTAAATTTATATTTTTCCTGTTTTTTGGCCTTCGAAGTAAAACTGAAAAAAATATATACAATTTATTTTTTATTAAATCAATGCCACATCTATTCCTCTCGTAACTCCACTTCAAATTTACCACACTGGAAACTCTTTCAGGAAATGCTGATGAGGCAGGAATGCTTATAAAAAAATGAAACTATTTTAACACTCCAACAGTCGCAACCGATCTGTGAGATACACGTCGTTTTGTTTTGCCCCCCACTTAAATATGGTTCTGAATATGGGAGCGCCGCTGCATCTAATTGTCTGCAATTATATAGTGTGGCGATCAGTTTGACGAAAACAGCGGAGCGGTTCGGTGCTACGACAAAAAAGCTCTATGTATCTGAGAGATACCAAGCGACCTACGCTGTAAGTATTCTAAGGTTTAAAATTATTAATAAATATTTCCCCATTTTGTTTATATTCCGTTCATAAATTATACTTTTTTGCAGATTTCAAAAATATTTCTACAAATAAGCGATTTACCCAGCTTCGTATCCAGTAGATACATTGCGACCACTGCAGGTATTATATTTTATGTAAGTATAATTTTTCGTATAAAATCGAGTAATATGTCGTTTTATAGATTTTCGGGTATGGACATTTTGATTTTACAATTTGCTCAATATTTTAATATAAAATTAGAGAAGGGGTAAAAAGGAGAGGGGGTAAAAATTGAAAATTTTTGGAAAAATCAAGTAATAAATCGTCTTAGAGATGTGAAAGTATTCATTCAATTTGCAGCGGTATTTTTTCTTAGTTTTAGTAAAATAAGAAAGAAAATAATGTTGTCACCCCCAACATAATTTTCGTATAAAAATCATATTTATATGGTGTATTTATTTACTTATGACCTTTTGCCGAAATATTAAGTTTTTTTTTAATTTTAGGGAAATGGGAGATAAAAGAATATACTACTTTGATAATCCAAATGATGTCGCTCAGCTCCAAAATATCTTGGAACAGGATTCTGACAACGAAAGTGTAGAAAGTTTCGGGGAAGAAGTTGAAGATGAGCCGGATATCGTAACTGAAAGGCAGGAGGATTCCGAAACGGAGCAAGAGGGCGAATCTGAAGATGAAGAGGATGTTGCAGAATATTTTTTTGGGAAGGATAAAATAACATGTTGGAGAAAGAAGAAACCAACTCCTAGAAGAAGAGGTAAGGAGAATATTTTGATACATCTACCGGGAGTGAAAAATTTGGCAGTTGGAGTAGAAGGTGTGTTAGATACATGGAAATGTCTGTTTGATGATAACATTCTCGATATAATTGTAACCTACACAAATCAGTATGTGGTTAAAATTAAAGACAACTACGGGAGAGAAAGAGATGCTCAGCTTACAGACCGTACTGAAATAAAGGCGTTTATCGGCCTTTTATATTTAGCTGGAGTTTATAGAGCTAACAGATTAAATTTGGACGAATTATGGGCATCCGATGGAGATGGAATTGAAAGATTCAGACTCACAATGCCTTTGAAAAGATTTAAATTTTTAATACGATGTGCTCGTTTTGATGACTCAGAAACAAGGGATGACAGAAAAAAAATAGATAATTTAGCACCTGTACGTGCTATATTTGAAGCTTTTACCGATAATTGTAAGGCATGCTACTCACCTGGCGAGAACTTGACCATAGACGAGAAACTGGAGGCATTTAGAGGAAGGTGTAAATTCCGACAGTATATTCCATCGAAGCCGGCCAAATATGGCTTGAAGATTTTTGCCTTAGTTGACGCAAAACTCTTCTATATATATAACCTTGAAATATATCCAGGAAAGCAACCTGACGGTCCTTATCAGCAAAGCAACAAACCTGTTGATGTTGTAAAACGCTTAGCATCGCCTGTACTAAAGACAGGACGTAACATCACAGCAGATAATTGGTTTTCCGACATTACCCTTGTCAGTGAATTAAAAAGATAGAGAATTTCTTATGTGGGTACACTAAAAAAAAATAAGAGACAGATACCACCACAATTGGTCAATACCAAACAACGACCAGTAAATTCAAGCCTTTTTGCATTCAACGATGATTGCACCTTGGTATCCTATATTCCGAAACAAAATAGAAACGTGATTCTTGTGTCAAGTCTGCACAAAGACGACACTATTGACCAGGCCACAGGTGACAAAATGAAACCGGAATTATTAACTTTTTATAATGACACAAAATGCGGCGTAGACATTGTGGACAAGATGTGTGGTACATATAACGTAGCGCGCAATTCTAAACGATGGCCAATGGTAATTTTCTTTTCAATGCTAAACATGGCCGGAATAAATGCACGAATACTCTATATAGGAAATAAACATACTCCAGTTCCTAGAAGAAGGTTTTTGCGCACTCTTTCGAATGAGCTTACACATGAACATTTGCAATGTAGAAGTGTTCTTACAAGAGGAATACCTGTTAATCTGCAAACAGGCTTAGCAAGATTCAAGCCACAAAGGGAAGAAATGTCTGATAATCCAGAAGAAGGAGTTTCAGCCAAAAGAAAGCGGTGTAGCACCTGTTATTCAAATAAAATAACAAGGCTCAGTAAATATACATGTTATAGTTGCAAACAATTTTTATGCCTTCAGCATTGCAAAATGGTATGCGAAAAGTGCGTAAATCCTGAAAACTAAATGAAAGGCTCGGTCAACGATTATAATTATCTTTAGATTATAAGAATTAGTTCGTTTGTTCTTAGAATATAAGTTCATAAATATGTTTTTTTTCTTAGTTAAAAGTGTTTTTGTTTTTTTAAATAAAAGGTTTCATAAGTCTGTGCCTTTTATTAATACAAACCATGAAGATGATATACTAGTATCCCTCAGATACATTGCGACCACTAATGTGTAGGATTTGATTGCGACCGTTGGAGTGTTAAATAAATTCCTTAGACCAGAGTCAAGTTTTTGGAAAATAAAATACAGTTTGTCACTTAAAAAATATTTCTTCACAATGACATCAAAATTATTTTTGAATGAAACTAACTCGTCAACCAATAAGTCCATATTTAGTTTTAGTTTTTCTTGCAACTTGAGGCTTTCAATTATTTGAACCAAATCATTAAATGCTGGACATTTATTTTCTTCTAACGATAAACAGGATATAAGAAAGAACCAATTATCATTATCAAACTTAAACCATTTCTTTAAGTAATTTATTGAAACGTCTAGGAAATTTAGTCATTTTTTTAATTTTCTCTGTCTCTTTGGGATAAATTTTGACTTGTTAGTACTTTACAAGTTTCATAACCAGAAAATACATGCTTTCTTTTCAGTTAATTCATTTTTAACCATTGCCAACCCTAAACAGTAAAAGTTTTGGCATTTCCAAATGTTTTACTCTTTAGAAACGTAGAAATAAAAGGAATAATACATTTAAGCGTTAATTGGAACATGTTTTTATTTTGAATATTAGTTTTGTTAAGGTATGTACTGATAAATTGTTTGGTAACACCTTATTGAAGGACAAATGACTCTATTTTGAAATAAAGGACTGTCCTTTGAAATAAAGGACGGTTGGCAACCCTATCTGCATATCACCAAAATGATGAGCAGAAGGTGTGATTAGCACTAAGAATCTAATCTAAATATTGGATTGTATCCAGTGTTTTAATGCCTCAAAGTTGTGAATAGCCAGTGATATACAAGAGGAGTGGAAGGTTATAAAGATTGTCAAGAAAAATAAGAAGGTTTGAATAACTATTCTCGGACATAACCTGAAAATTGTTTGTTTGTTACAGATAAGGTTTAGGTACGCTGATAAAGATTAAAAATGAAACTTACAAGATCCTACATATCGACGGGTAGATAGGCAACATACAGTACACCTGCTAGCATTAGTGGTTGTAGAATCAATAAAACTGAAGGTGAAAATGCTAAGATTTAATTACAACAGTGATGGTTCATCAACTGAATATGCTAAAAGGAAAAGAGAAATTGAAGAAAAGTACTTTGCCAAGAGTAAAAAAATAGCTAAATCACGAGGAAAGTATAGAAAATCGAAAGACAATGAGGACGACCTCAATTCTCAAGAATGAAAAGAAATGAAGGACATGAAAAAGAAAATACTGAAGAGCATCAAACACTTATGTAAAGGATCAACAAGAAGTAATGCAAAATATGGGAAAAACTGAAAGAAATAAAGAAAGTACAGCGAGCATATCAAAATCAGGTAACCGAACTGTAGATGAAAAATGCTGAATTAAAACTAGAGGTAAAAAACTATGTGTGAAATGGAAATAGTTAGAAAGAATAGAAAGGAGCTATCAACATGTGGAGAAGGAAAGGAAGAAGAAAAACCTTTTGATAATGGGACTAATCCTTAGGAAAAACGAGGAAAAAAGCAGATATAAAAGACTATCTCAAAGAGATGAACATGGAAGTTAACACAGAAACAACATTTGCAATACACGATAAGCACTGTATGATCAAATTGGAAGACCTGCAACAGAAATTATTATGTTTCGTGTGAGTTAGTAATCATGAGAAAGAAAAAAATGTTAAAACACATGGAAGATCAAAAGAATGTAATTATAATTATAGGTAATTGTGTGAAAAGTGATGGCGCCAACATGTGCTCACTGTAAACAGAAGTTATCAAAATATGAAGATATTATCAATTGTACAACTTCAAAATGTGGTAACAGGTATCACATAGAAAGTGTAGGTTTGTGTCCAGCCAAATACACAGACCTAAGCTCATCTGGGCAGTTAAACAAGTGGAATTGCCCTAAATGTGAGAACATAACCTTCAAAAAAACTTGCAACTATTGCAAATCAGACATCCCGGATGAAAACCCGTGCATGTTGTGCTCAAATTGCTCGAATACCTACCACCCAAGCTGTGGAAGCAGGAAAACCTCAATTGTGGGAGGCGAAATTATATGCAACGATTGCAAGAAAAATAGTGCTACATTGGCAGCAAAACCCGCTTGTCCAGATGACACACCACAGACGAGGGATACTTCAGATCACAGTGAACCGCAAACTGAGGAGTCACTCCAAGGTACGATCACAGATCTGAAAAAGGAAATTGAAGATCTGACTCAAAAGAGATCTTCACTAAAACGGGAAGTTTCTCAGCTGGAACTTGACAAGTCCAGCCTTGCCTCTCTATTGACAAATATGATCAGAACAGAGATGGAAAGCATGAAACTGCAACTAATGTCAAACTGGGAACAGCTCCGCAGAGAATTTATAGAGCAGATCCCAAAGACCGACAAAACATCCAAAGCACAGCCAATGCAGATCAATTCTGCCAGTATCCAGACGAAACGGCAGCAAAATAATACCAAATCTGTAATTGCCCAAGGCACCTACAAGCAGGCACTGCAGGTAAATAAGAAACAAGCTAATACATCATCGGAAAGAACATCGCTGCAAAAGTCCAATATTGTAGCACCGCCACCTTCGCAGACACCTAAACCAGATAATTTAAAAATTCTGGAAGCAGTTCAAAAACATAAAATGAAAGAAATATTAGAACTGGCTAACACGAACATCTCGCAAACCAATGAAAACGATGATGGCTTTACCACAATCAAGAAGCGATCATCAAGGAAAAAGACCTCAACACAAAGTGTGTATGGAGTTGCGGAGAATCAAGGGCATCAATAAGAGGGCTTGGGTACTTGTCAGACGGGTTCACCCGGAAGTCAGCGAAAGCCACCTTGTCGAGCACATAGCAAAATTAATAAAATCTAAGGATATAACCTGCAGCAGGGTTGACAGTAAATCACCTGCAGGAAGTTTTAAAGTGGGTGTGGATTTCAGCCACAAGGATGTCCTTATGGACCCACAAAATTGGCCAAAACACATAGTAGTGAGCCGATATATTTTGGTTGGAAAAACGAAATGAAAACCCGAAATAAAACGGAAGTTAAAGACGGTCTCCAAACCACTAAAGCAACGGAAACCGATTGTAAGACTGCTACTAGCATAATAAAAATTATGCATCTCAACATTCAATCTATTACCAACAAGTGTCATGCACTGTATAAACTGTTAATGGAGGAGCGCATTGACATTGCTTGTGTTAGCGAACACTGGCTAACAGACCAAATGGCGGGATTGTATGCGATTCCAACTTTTGACGTCGCTAGCATCTTCTGCAGGCGGGAGAATGGTTACGGAAGAGCGTGCATTTACACGAAGAGTCATCTTGAAGCAGTGGATTTCATTCATATAAAATCCATGTGGGTGGAAAAAGACTGCGAGGTAGTGGGCGTCCACCTTGCTAAACATAGAACCGTGGTGCTTGCAATCTATCGCCCACCAAATGGAAACATAGACGTTTTCTTGTCCACACTGGAGGACGTACTGACTTGGCTTGGCGATAATGTTGAGGTAGATACTCAAACCGTCATCACAGGAGATTTCAATATCGAATTCCGAGAATACTCATCTTCAAGATCTGAAATTGTCAAGGTTATGAACAATTTTGGATTAGTGCAGACAATACACCATCCAACCAGAATAAGATACCACACCCAGAGTTGTATTGACAACATTTTTGTTAATACCGACAGGGCAATGAATGCGCAAGTACTAAACTACACCATTAGTGACCACTACCCACAATGCATAACGCTTGAATCCAATTCAATTAATAAGGCCACGCACCGACGGATTTACTCCTCGAAAAATCTCGACCGATTTGCGGAGGTCCTCAGCGAAGTCGAATGGAGAACCATACACAGCTTTGATCCTGAAATGATGTGTAAGAACCTGCTAAAAGTAATGGGTTGGGCAGTCGACGAGTGCTTTCCACGTAAGATATACAAACCTCAAGGAACTCGGCCAACATTCTCAAGCCATCTACGTGAAATGAAAGAGAACCTGAAATTCCTTTGCCGACTACAGGCAGATAATGGTACAGAGGACATCCAGAGAATGCTAAACACTGTTAAACGCAACTACGTGCAAGCAGCCGAAGAAGAGAGAAGAATGAATAATCTGAAAAGAATAGATGAGGCAGACAACAAAGCAAAGGTCATCTGGGACATCATTGATAAAGAAACTGGAAGAACAAACAAATGCAAACAAGGAACAATGCCAACCTGCGAAGAATTTAATAACTTCTTTGGAAGGATCTAGGATTGTAAACCAACTTGACAAGGCCAATCACACCCTAAAGGCAAGCCACATAGCTGTGAAGTCTACAGTGCTCAACAACTTTAAAAATACCACGGAAGAAGAAATCACCGACATAATAAAAGGACTAAAAAATAAAACGGCAACTGATGTATATGACATGAATGTGCGCGTTATCAAACGGGTCGACCAGATATTGGCACCAACATTGTCAGAGCTTTTCAATCTGTGCCTACATGTGGGAAAGTTTCCAGATCAGTTAAAAATCGCAAAAGTACACCCCATCTACAAGAAAGGCGATAAAGGAAGCTGTGCGAATTACAGACCTATATCAGTGCTGCCTGCCTTGTCAAAGATCCTGGAAGTAATTCTTCACAAGAGAATAAGTGAGTACTTTATCCAAAATAACTATTTTACTGACAGTCAATTTGGCTTCCTAACCGGCAGAAATACAAAGAAAGCACTGGATTCACTGTATACTTTTGTCTGCTCAGAGATAAATGACAAGAAAAAAACGGCGTCCTTCATGTGCGATGAGCAAAGCTTTCGACTCCATGTCGCACGACATATTCCTACAAAAGTTAAACAATTATGGAATAACTGGAAAGCATACAATATAGTAGAAAATTATCTCCAGAACAGAAGACAACTTACCGTGGTGGATGGCCACCGAAGCGGAACGTGTTCAGTCATGAGGGGGGTCCCTCAAGGATCAATATTAGGCCCACTGTTCTTTTTAATATATATGAACGACCTTCCGAGCTACATACCGGCGCATGTTGCCATGTTTGCAGATGATACAACACTAACCACTAGTGGAGAAACCACAAATGACTTGAACGTAAACATGGCAAATGCTATCGAGGCAGCGGATGGTTGGTTCGTCAGCAACGAACTATTGCTAAATAAAGAAAAGGCAAATCGGATAAACTACACCACGGATAGGTGGCTGGATGCTGATAAACCAGTTAGACTCCTGGGTGTGACAGTGGACTCGCGGCTCTCTTGGAAAGCGCAGGTGGAGGACCTCAGCCTTGCATTGTCAAGGGTCAACTTCGCCATCAAACGAATTCGTCAGACCTCAAGTGAAGCTGCGGCTAAAACTGCATACTACTCGCACTTCCATTCCAGACTTGCCTATGCAATAGAAATATGGGGTCGCACAACTCATATTCAGAAAATATTAATTGAGCAGAAGAGGGCTTTGCGTAGTATAGCAAACGTAAGTAGGCGAACATCCTGCAGACCCCTCTTCTCCAAGTACGGTATCCTGACAGTTGTGTCGATGTACATCTTTAAGACGCTCACGGACATCCACATTGAACGTCGCCACGGTCTAACAACAAGAGTAAGTAAACACGATTACTTCATGAGAGGACACGATCTGCTGGAAGGACCCAACAGCAGAATGATAACTACCGACTACTTAAATCGTGGAGTCAGCTGGTACAATAGGTGCCCCAAGGAGTGGAGGGACGATGGGTTCACAACGAAACTGAAATCCTTCATGAAGCAACACGCTTTCTACAACGTCGATGAGTTTATTATGTGTATCCAAACATATTAATGTTATTTTGTTGACGAATACTGTACAGTACAATAAACTTATTATTATTATTATTATTAT